>ML097940.1:8013-20949 GCA_003697995.1 Taxidea taxus jeffersonii
GATGGGTTTTGTTTTTTTATCCATTCTGAAACCCTGTGTCTTTTGATTGGGGCATTTAGCCCATTTACATTCAGGGTAACTATTGAGAGATATGAGTTTAGTGCCATTGTATTGCCTGTATGGTGATTGTTACTGTATAATGTCTCTGTTCCTTTCTGGTAATACTTTTAGGGTCTCTCTTTGCTTACAGGACCCCTTTCAATATTTCCTGTAGAGCTGGTTTGGTGTTTACAAACTCTTTCAGTTTTTGTTTGTCCTGGAAGCTTTTAATCTCTCCTTCTATTTTCAATGATAACCTAGCTGGATAAAGTATTCTTGGCTGCATGTTTTTCTCGTTTAGTGCTCTGAATATATCATGCCAGTTCTTTCTGGCCTGCCAGGTCTCTGTGGATAAGTCTCCTGCCAATCTAATATTTTTACCATTGTACGTTACAGACTTCTTGTCCCGTGCTGCTTTCAGGATTTTCTCTTTGTCGCTAAGACTTGTAAATTTTACTATTAGATGGCGGGGTGTGGGTCGGTTCCTATTGATTTTGAGAGGTGTTCTCTGGGCCTCCTGGATTTTGATGCTTGTTCCCCTTGCTATATTAGGGAAATTCTCTACAATAATCCTCTCCAGTATACCTTCTGCTCCTCTTTCTCTTTCTTCTTCTTCTGGAATCCCAATTATTCTAATGTTGTTTCGTCTTATGGCATCACTTATCTCTCGAATTCTCCCCTCGTGGTCCAGTCTTTGATTGTCTCTCTTTTGGTCTGCTTCATTATTCCCTGCCATTTGGTCTTCTATATCACTAATTCTTTCTTCTGCCTCATTTATCCTAGCAGTAAGAGCCTCCATTTTTTATTGCACTTCATTAATGGCTTTTTTTATTTCAACTTGATTAGACTTTAGTTCTTTTATTTCTCCAGAAAGGGCTTTTATTTCTCCTGACAGGGTTTCTCTAATATCTTCCATGCCTTTTTCGAGCCCGGCTAGAACCTTGAGAATCGTCATCCTGAATTCCAGATCTGACATATTACCAATGTCTGTATTGATTAGGTCCCTAGCCTTCGGTCCTGTCTCCTGCTCTTTTTTTTGTGGTGAGTTTTTCCGCCTTGTCATTTTGTCCCGATAAGAATCCGCTGTTCTCCTCGTTAAGTGAACTTGGTCTTGGCTGTATTTCTTTGATCTTCTGGGGGAGGGGCCTGTTGTAGTGATTCTCAGGTGTCTTTGCCCCAGGCGGAGTTGCACTGCCCTTACCAGGGGCCGGGCTAAGTAATCCTCTCAGGTTTGCTTTCAGGAGCTTTTGTTCCCTGAATGCGCTTTCTGTAGAGTTCTGGAGGACGGGAATGACAATGGCGGCCTCCCAATCTCCGGTTCAGAGGAGCCGAGAGCTAGGGGCCCCAGTCTTCAGTGCGCCTTCAGAGAAAAGCGTTTAATCCCTCCAGTCTCCCTAGCCCACGTTTGCGCCGGAGAGTGCGCGTGCGCATCCGCCCGCAGACACCGTGGGCCCGCAGACACCACAGGCCCGCAGACCTCGCGGGCCGCCGACACCGCGGGCCGCCGACACTGCGCGCACCCGCAGACCTCGCGCGCCCGCAGACCGCGCTCAGAGAAAATCGTGCCTAAGCAGTCCCGTCTCACTGGCTTCTGGGAGTGCTCCGAGCTCACCCAGCCTGTGACCAAGCGTCTCTGTCTCTGGCAGAGTCCCACCTGGAGTCTCCGGAGCCCGTAGATCCCTGAGCTCTCCCGGGTCGGAGTCTCCCCGGATCTTGTGGGGACCCCTCGCACAGAGCACCGGCCAGTGCCACAGAGCACCGGTCCGTGTCACAGACCACTAGGAAATCTCGGCTCTGTCTCCGCAGCCGACTTCCCCGCTCTAATACCTGTGAGCTCTGCGACACTCAGACACCCCCGATCCTTCTGTGACCCCGTGGGACCTGAGTCCACGTTGTCCCCGTGAGGTCTTCACCCCAGTTTAGCCTCTGGAGCGATGTCCCTCCGTGGAGCCGACTTTTAAAAGTTCTGATTTTGTGCTCTGCTGTTTGCCGGGAGCCGGCCCCTCCCCCGGGGTCTATCTTCCCGTCGCGTTGGATTCACTTCTCCGCTGTTCCTACCTTTCAGAAAGTGGTCGATTTTCTGTTGCTAGAATTGTTGTTTTTCTTCTCTTCGATCTCCTGTTGGATTTGTAGGCGTTCGGAATGGTTTGATAGGCTATCTAGCTGTTCTCCTGCTGGCTGATGTCGTCTCAGCCTCCTACTTCTCTGCCATCTTGACTCTCATATCTTTATCTTACTTTTTGATATGGTAAGATGTATCAGGCTTATCTTGTAAATTCTCTGCTCAAGATTCTGGAATCTACCTCTTCTTAATCAAGTTCTGGTTTCTTGTAGTGAGACTTGAGATATAGAGACCACAATAAGGACTCTATTCATTGCTATGGGTCCATTATTGTTTTTCAGGTTATCTTAAAGGAAAGTGCTAGAAAATACTTTAAAAATAAAAGCATTTGTTCATATTGATAATTCCAATTCAAATTCAGGGCCACAAGACTTTATTAACTCATAAATCTTACTATCTGTATTTCCTTTCTCCTATACAAAATATCTCAGCTCTCAACATCCTATTATTTTATTATATCCCTTTTACTTTATTTCACAATACACATTCCCCAGTCTCAGAAGAGTGCCTACATTACCACCAACAATGTTTACCAAAAAGATTATTTTGTCTTTTCTGTTTTTTTCTTCTGAATATAATCCATTGGGATATATAGTCAACTTTAATTCAATTACCTATAGCATATACATATAACTGAAATAACTCTCCTTTGTGGTTTTGCCACCACCTCCATACATTTAGATTTGTTTTATTTTACTTCAGATTTTTAGGATCATTTTTAATTTCATTTTGTTTATATAAAATATTTACACTGATACAAACTCAGATCTGTAAATCAGAGTATGATCAGAGAAGCCTAGCTTTTAATTCTGTCTCCTTCCTATTTTTTACTCTTTCTCCCAAATAATAATCAATATTTTTTATTTATCCTTCTATTAAATATATATATACATATATATATGCATACACACACACAAACATACACAAATGTGTGTATGTCTATATCCTTCACTTAAAAAATGGTAACATAAAATGCACACTTTTCTGTTACTTACTTTTCTCATTTATCCAACACATACTGGAGATCCTTTATAGAAGATATTATTCATTATCCTCTATGGCTGCCTGATAATTTATTGTGCAGTGCTCACAACTGCCCTACTGATGAATATTTGGAAATTTCTTTTGCTATCATGAACAATGCTGAAAGGAAGAGCTTTTTGCTTATGCTTTATGTATTTTTGCTACTATACTGCTTTTGCTACTGTATCTTCTAGAGCTCTAGAAGTTAGATTGCTAGACTAAGGTATAAATGTATATGTAATTTTTCTAGATGTTAACAAATTCCTCTTCAAATTATTTTATTGCTTTGATTACTATCAGCAATATATGACATTAATTTATTTTTCCATAGCTTCATTAATGTGTAAGTTGTCAAACTTTTGGACTTTTGCCAATATGATAGATGAAAATTTTATTTTAGGGGGTTTTAATTTGCATTTCTCTTGTTATAAATGAGAAATGAGGTTAAACATCATTTTCATAGTTAAGGATAATTTGCAGTAATTTTCATGAATTGACTATTCAAATTACTAACTCATTTTTCTATAGAGTTGCTGGTCCTTTTTCTTTTCCATTTCAGATGCTATTGTCATATTTAATATTTGGTCTGTGATAAAAGTTTCAATTTTTAAAAATTTGTCCTTCATCTTTTTACATATGGTAAAAATATTTCCTTTTCTTGTTTTTATCATGCAAAAGTCTTCTTTTAAAAATCAGATTAGCAATTATCTCCCTTTTGGATTTAATGAAGATTTTACTCCTATGTCTCCTGCCACTCATGATTTCTTTTATTTTAACATTTAAATCTCTAATCTGTTTGAAATTTATCATTATATTCAGTATTAGGAAGATATTTGATTTCATATATTTCTCCATGACTATCCAGCTTATCCAATACCACTTATGAAAAGTTCATCATTTCCCATTCATTTGGGATGTGCCTTTATAGTGTACATAACAACCTATAGTGTTGTGGATTTTCTATTCTGTTTTATTATTCTGCTTGTCTATTCAGGCACCATGACCTCAGTGTTTAAATTTATTTTTTTCTTTTTTTTAATTAACATATAATATATTATTTGTTTCAGGGGCACAGGCCTGTGATTCATCAGTCTTACACAATATATAAAGTAGGCCTATTCTACCCCCCTTGCTCTCCATTCCCAGTAACTTCCTACATATATTTGACTATTCACTTAAATGAACTTTATAATCAACTTTTCTATTCCCAAAGGAAAAAAACCTGATAGTAGTTTATTGGAATTCTGTTAAAATTATAAATTAACTTAGAGAAAATTGACAACTTTATGATGTTTCCTCTTTCTAGTCAAGCCTATGGTAAAACTTTTAACACGTTCAAGTTAATTTTTGTGTCTTCCAGGAATATTTTTATAGTTTTTTTATTAAATGTTTCAGATACTTCTTAATTTTATGCCTAGATATTTTATTTTGGATATAATAAATGATATCCTCTCTTCTATTACATCTTCTAAATAGTTTATCTCTCCACATGATAAGGCTATTTTTTTGAATATTGACTTTATAACCTACTTTACTAAATTCTCTTACTAACTTGTATGACTTTTTCCACTGATGTTTTGGGCCTTCCAGATATAAAATAATATCACTTGAAATAGAGGTCATTGTTCTTTTTTCAAATTCACGTACTTTTAATTATTTTCTCTTGTCTGGGTAGAAAAGAAGAAAACTGTAATATTAACAGCAATGGTTTCCACATTAGAAAACAAAAAATAGAAGTGTAAATTAAATCCAAAGTAAGCACAAGAAAAGAAAACTAAGAATTATATCAGAAATCAATGGAATTAAAAACAAGAAATCAATAGAGAAAAATCAAAGAAACTAAAAGCTGAATCTCTGGAAAAATCAGTAAAATCAATAAACCTTTACAAAGACTAAGAAAGAAAGGGAGGATACAAATTATTAATGTCAGAAATGAAAAAGGAGACATAACTATGTCTCCATAGATACTATGGACATTAAAAAGATAAGAAAGGAATACTATGAATATGCTATGCACACAAATTTAATAACCCAGATGAAATGGACCAATTCCTTGAAAGATACAACTTGCCAAAACCCAAACAATAAGAAACAGACCATCTGAATAGGGCTATAGCTATTAAAGATATCAAATCACTTATTAATAACCTTCTCAAACAAAAAGCACCACCCAGATGGGCTTACTGGTGATACCTACCAAGCATTTAAGGAAGAAATTTTACCAATTCTCTATAATTTTTTTCAGAGCATAAAACCAGAGAGAAAATGGAGTGACAGGAATGCTCATTTATTGCTGGTGGGAATGCAAAATGGTACAGCCATTTTGGAAGACAGTTTAGTAATGTCTCACAAAATTAAATGTACTCTTACCATACAATCTAGTGATCACACACTTTGGTATTTACCCAAAGGAGTTGAAAATTTATGTCCACCCAAAAACCTGCATACAGATGTTTATAGTAGCTTTATTCATAATTGTTGAAACCTAGAAGCAACTAAGATGTCCTTCAGTAAAAGAATGGATAAATAAGCTGTGGAACATTCAGAAAATGGAATATTATTCAGTGCCAAAAGAAATGCACTATGAAGCCATGAGAAGATGTGGAGAAACCATAAATGCATATTTCTAAGTGAAAGAAGTTAGTCTAAAAATGCTACTACATAGTATAAAATTCTAATCTGAAAAGGCTACATACTATAAAACTATATGACATTCCAAAAAAGACAAAATGATGGGGACTATAGAAAGATCAGTGGTTGTCAAGAGTTGGGGTTGGGGGGTGGGCAATGAATAGGTGGAGCACAGATTTTTAGAACAGTGAAAATACTCTGTGTGATACTATCATGAGGAATACATGTCATTATCCATTTGTCCAAATACATGAAATATACATCTCCAAGAGTGAACCCTAAGATAAACTATAGACTCTAGATGATTATGATGTATCAATATAAGCTCACAATTAAAGCAAATGTACCAATTTGGTAAGAGATGTTGATAATGAGGAAGACATAGCATATGTGGGGGCAAGAATATGGGAAATCTGTACCTTCTGCTCAATATTGTTGTGAACCTAAAACTGCTCTAAAAAAAAAGTCTTAAAAAATTATTAAAAAATTAATATGGAAATCCAAGGACCTCAAATAATGAAAAGTATTTAAAAAAATCAAATTTAGAGGCTTTACACTATCTGCTTTCAAGATTTATTATAAAGCTACAGTAATCAAGATAGTATAATATGACATAAAGATAGATTAATAGCAAAAAATTATCCAGAAACTGACCCAAACATATCTGATCTACAGATTTTGACAAAAGCACCAATATAATTCAATGATGAAATTATAATTCTTTCAATAAATGAACAATAACTAGATATCTGTATAGGGAATAAAAAAGGTGAGCCTCAACCCCCACTTCTCACCATATACAAAATAAGCTCAAAATGAAGATATAGTAATAAAGGGGTCTACCAAAAAGAAAAACCTAACAATTGTAAATATTCATGCCCCTAACCTGGGAGCAGCCATCTATATAAACCAATTAATAATAAAATTAAAGAAACATATTGATAATAACACAATAATAGTAGGGAACTTTAACACCCTACTCACAGCAATGGACAGATCATCAAAAATGAAAATAAACAAGGAAACAAGGGCTTTGAATGACACACTGGACTCAGAGGTATATTTAGAGCATTGGACTTCAAATGGACTTCAGAGATATATTTAGAGCATTTCATCCTTCATACACATTCTTCTTGAGTCCCCATTGCACATTCTCCAGAACAGATCACATACTGGTTCACAAATCAGGTCTCAACTGGTACAAAAAAGATTGAGATTACACCATGCATACTTTCAGACCACAATGCTATAAAACTTCAATTCAGTCACAAGAGGAAATTTGGAAGGAACACAAAAACATAGAGGTTAAAGAATATCCTTCTAAAGAATGAATGGGTTAACCAGGAAATTAAAGATGAATTTAAAAATACATGGAAACAAATGAAAATGAAAACATGTCAATTCAGAACTTTGGGATACAGCAAACATGGTCCTAAGAGGCAAGTGTAGAGCAATACAGGCTTTTCTCAAGAAACAAGAAACATCTCAAATACACAGTCTGTAGGAGCTGTAAAAAGAAAAGAAAAGAAAATCAAAATCCAGCAGAAGAAGAGAAATAATAAAAATTAGAGCAGAAATCAATGATATAGAAATTTTTTAAAAAGTAGAAATAGATCAACAAAACTAGGGACTGGTTCTTTGAAAGATAAGATTGATAAACCCCTAGGCAGACCTATCAATAAGAGAAAGGTTCCAAATAAATAAAATCATGAATGAGAGAGGAGAGATCACAACCAACACCAAAGAAATACAAACTATTATAAGTGAATAATATGAGTAATTACAAGCCAACAAATTAGGCAATCTGTAAGAAATGGATGCATTCCTAGAGACATATAAACTACCAAAACTGAAGCAGGAAGAAACAGAAAACCTGAACAAACCCATAACCAGCAAAGAAACTGAATCAGTAATCAAAACTCTCCCAATAAACAAGACTCGAAGGCTGGATGTCTTCCCAGAGGAATTCTACCAAACATTTAAAGAATTAATACCTATTCTAAAGCTGTTTCAAAAAATAGAAATGGAAGGAAAACTTCCAAACTCATTCTATGAGGCATTACCTTGATACCAAAACCAGAAAAGACCCCACCAAAAAGTAAAATTACAGGCCAATATCCCCGATGAACACGGAGCAAAAATTCTCACCAAAATACTAGCTAGGAGGATACAACAGTACATTAAAAGGATTATTCACCACGATCAAGTGGGATTTGTTCCTGGCCTGAAAGGGTGGTTTAACATCCACAAATCAATGTGATACACCACATTAATAAAAGAAAGGACAAGAACCATATGATACTCTCAGTAGATGCAGAAAAAGCATCTGGCAAAGTACAACATCCTTTCTTGATAAAAACTCTCTGCAGTGTAGGGATAGAAGAAACATACCTCAATATCATAAAAGCCATATACAAAACACCTCAGTATTCTTCAATGGGAAAATACTGAGAGCTTTCTCCTAAAGTCAGAAATATTACAGGAGCGTCTACTCTCACACTGTTGTTCAACATAGTACTGAAAGTCCTACCCTCAGCAACCAGACAAGAAATAAATTTCAAAAGGTATCCAAATTGGAAAAGAAATCAAACTCTCACTCTTTGCAGATGACATGATACCATAGAAGACCAGAAAGACTCTACCCCAAAATTGCTAGAACTTATACAAGTATTCAGCAAAGTGGCAGGTTATAAAATCAATGCACAGAAGTCAGTTGCATTTCTATATACTAACAATGAAGCAGCAGAAAGAGAAATCAAGGAACTGATCCTGTCTACAATTGCACCAAAAACTGTAAGATAACTAGGAGTAAACCTACCAAAGAGGCAAAGGATCTGTACTCTGAAAACTATAGAACACATATGAAAGAAACTGAGGAAGACAAAAAGAAATGGAGAAACATTTCATGTTCATGGATTGAAGAACAAATATTGTCAAAATGTCTATGCTGTCCAAAACAATTTACACATTCAATGGAATTCCTATCAAAATTCCATCAGCATTTTTCATAGAGTTGGAACAAACAGTCCTTAAATTTGTAAGGAACCAGAAACGACCATTAATAGCCAAAGTAATGTTGAAAAAGGAAACCAAAGCTGGAGGCATCACAGTTCCAGACTTCAAGCCATATTACAAAGCTGTAATAATCAAGACAGTGTGGTATTGGCACAAAAACAGACACATAGGTCAATGGAACAGAATAGAGAACTCAGAAATGGACTCTCAACTCCATGGTCAACTGATCTTCAACAAAGCAGGAAAGAATAGCCAATGGAAAAAAGACAGTCTCTTCAACAAATGGAGTTAGGAAAATTGGACAGCCACATCCAAAAGAATGAAATTGGAACACTTTCTTACACCATACACAAAAATAAACTCAAATTGGATAAAATGGATGAAAAATGTGAGACAGGAACCTATCAAAATCCTAGAGGAGAACACAGGCAGCAACCTCTTTGGCCTTGGCCATAGTAACTCCTTGCTAGACTTGTCTCTAGACGCAAGGGAAACAGAAGCAAAAATGAACTATTGGGACTTCATCTGGATAAAAATCTCTTGCATAACAAAGGAAACAATCAACAAAACTAAAAGGCAATCTATGAAATGGGAGAAGATATTTGCAAATGACATTATCAGATAAAAGACTAGTATCCAAAATCTATAAAGAATTTATCAAACTCAACACCTAAAAAACAAAAAAATCCAGTCAAGAAATGGGCAGAAGACATGAACAGACATTTCTTCAAAGAAGACACAGAAATGGCTAACAGACACATGTAAAAATGATCAACATCACTTGGCATCAGAGAAATACAAATCAAAATCACAATGAGATATCACTTCACACAGTCAGAATGGCTGTTTTGTTTCTTCAATTCCACATATGAGTGAAATCATATGGTATTTGTCTTTCTCTGACTGACTTATTTCACTTAGTGTAATACCCTCTAGTTCCATCCACATCACTGTAAATGGCAAGATTTCATTCTTTTTGATGGTTGAGTAATATTCCATCATATATATATGACAAGGGAGAAAAAATAATAATAATAAATGATAATAGACTTAGGAACATAGGGACATCATCAAGCATAATAACATTCACATTATGCTTATCCCAGGAGAAGAGAGAGAAAAGGGGGTAGAAAATTTATTTGAAGAAATAAAATATGAGGGACACCTGGTGGCTCAGTAGGTTAAGCAGCTGCCTTAGGCTCAAGTCATGATCCCAGGGTCCTGGGATTGAGTCCCACATTTGGCTCACTGCTCAGTGGGGAGCCTGCCTCTCCCTTTGCCTGCTCTGCCTGCCACTCCCCCTACTTGTGCTCTCTCTCTCTCTGACAAATAAATAAGTAAAATCTTTTTTAAAAAAGAAAAAGAAAAAAATAAAATAAAAGCTGAAAACCTCCTGAATCTGGAGAAGGAAATTGAAATCCAAATCCAAGAAGCACAGAGAGCCCCCAACAAAATCAATCTAAGGAGATCTACACCAAGATATATGGTAATTAAAATGGTAAAAAGTGGGACGCCTGGGTGGCTCAGTTGGTTAAGCGGCTGCCTTCGGCTCAGGTCATGATCCCAGCGTCCTGGGATCGAGTCCCACATTGGGCTCCTTGCTCAGCAGGGAGCCTGCTTCTCCCTCTGCCTCTGCCTGTGCTTTCTCTCGCTCTCTCTCTCTCTGACAAATAAAAAAAAATAAAATAAAATGGTAAAAAGTTGTAAAGAGAGAATTTTAAAAGCAGCAAGAGAAAAGAAAACAGTTACATACAAGGGAAATCCCATAGGCTATCAGTGTATTTTTCACCAGAAACTTTGTAAGCCAGAAGAAAGGGACATGATATATTCAAACTGCTGCACAGAAAAAACAGTGGGCGAAGAATACTCTATCCAGAGAGGCTACCAGTCAGAACAGGAGAGCTAAACAGGTTCCCAGACAAACAAAAGCTAAAGTAATTCAGAATACACATTCTTTTCAAGTGCATATTGAATACTCTACTGAAGAGACCACATATTAGGCCATCGAAGGAGTTTCATCAAATTCAAAAAGACCAAGGCATACCATGTATCTTTTCCAATCACAATGCTATGAACCTAGAAATCAACCACAAGAAAAAAATCTAGAAAGAACAGAAATACAAGGATGTTAAAGAAAAAGTGCTACTAAACAATAAATGGGTCAACCAAGAAATCAAAGAAGAAATTTTAAAAAAATATGGAGACAGGGGCACCTGGGTGTCAGTGGGTTAAGCCTCTGCCTTCGGCTCAGGTCATGATCTCAGGGTCCTGGGATTGAGCCCTGAATCAGGCTCTCTGCTCAGCGGGGAACCTGCTTCCTCCTCTCTCTCTGCCTGCTTCTCTGCCTACTTGTGATCTCTGTCTATCAAGTAAAAATATATATATATATGGAGACAAATGAAAACAAAAACACAATGGTCCCAATTCTTTGGAATGTGCAAAAGTGGTTCTAAGAGGGACATTAATAGCACTACAGGCCTACCTCAAGAAGCAAGAAAAATCTCAAACAACCTAAAGGAGCTAGAAAAAGAAGAACACACAAAACCCAAAGCCAGGAGAAGGAAGTAGATAATAAAGATAAGAGCAGAAATAAACAAAATAGAAACTAAAAATCAATAGAACAAACACATCAATGAAACCAGGAGTGGTCTTGGCAAAGACTAACAAAATTGATAAACTTTGAGCCATACTTATTAAGAGAAAGAGAGAGTAAAGACTCAAACAAAATCAGAAATGAAAGAGAAATAACAACCAGCACCACAAAAATACAAAGGACTATAAGAGAATATGAAAAACTATATACCAACAAATTGGACAACCTAGAAGGAATGGATAAATTCCTAGAAACATATAACCTCCCAAAACTGAATCAGGAAGAAATAGAAAATTTGAACAGATGAATTATCAGCAAAGAAATTTAATCAGTAATCCAAAAGCTTCCATTAAACAAAAGTCTAGGCCCAGACAGTTTAACAGGTGACTTCTACCAAACATACAGAGAAGAACTAATACCCATTTTTCTCAAAATATCCCAAAAATATAGAAGAGGGGGAAAAAAGCTTCCAAATTAATTTTATGAGTCCAGCATTACCCTGATACCAAAACCAACAAGATAAAGACATTACCAAAAAAGAGAAATAAAGGCTAATATCTCTGATGAACACATATTCAAAAATCCTAACAAAATATTAGCAAACCAAATTCAAAAATACATTTAAAAAAAACCACTCACCAAGGGACACCTGGGTGGTCCAGTGCGTTAAGCACCCAACTCTTGATTTCAGCCCAGGTCATAAGCTCAGGGTCCTGAGATCGAGCCCCATGCTCAGCCGGGAGTCTGTTTGAGATTCTCTCTTTTCCCACTCTCCCCTCCAACCCAAATAAATAAATAAGTCTTGAAAAAAGATCATTTAACATGACTGAGTGAGATTTATTCTTGGGTTAGGAGAAGGGGGTCAATATTTAAAAATCATTCAGCATGATATATCACACATGATATATCACATCAATAAGATAAAGGATAAGAACCATATGATCATTTCAATAGATGAAGAAAAAGCATAGCATCCATTCATGATAAAAAAAAAAGAACCCTCCACAAATCTAGGTTTAGGAGGCATCCAAATTGGTAAGGAAGAAGTAAAGCTTTCACTATTTACAAATGATATGATACTATATATAGAAAACCCTAAAGACTCCACCCAAAAACTACTAGAATTGATAAATGAATTCAGTAAGGTCACAGGATACAAAATTAATATATAGAAAACCATCCTATTTCCTCTCCTTTTTTCCCCAATGATCATTTGTGTTGTTTCTTAAATACCACATATGAATGAAATCATATGGTATTTGTCTTTCTCTGACTGATTCATTTTGCTCAGCATAATACTCTGCTAGCTCCTTCTACATTGTTAACTATAAAGAACAAACTGGTAGTTGCCAGAGAGGAGGTGGAGGGAGATTGGTGAAATAGGTGAAGGGGATTAAGACTGCAGTTATCATGATGAGCACTGAGTAATGTATAGAATTGTTAAATTACTATATTGTATACCTGAAATTTATGTGACACTGTATGTTAACTATGTTGGAATTAAAAAAAAAAA
>RCUC01109507.1:0-12767 GCA_003697995.1 Taxidea taxus jeffersonii
CCTCTAGAAATCTGGGAGGTGGCCAGGAGGAACAAATCCAACAAATCCAGTACTCCTTGAGCGGGAGGCACATGCAACAGCATTTTACGATTACACAACCATGAAGTGCTGTTAAGTGGCTAACGATGGGCAGAGCAAAGCAAGTGAGAAGTCAGGGGCTAACCCTCTGAAGGTCAGGCCTCCCTGCTGTCCACCCAGGCTGGGTATCTTCACGGGCAGGATACATCTCCATCCCACTGAGTCAAGCCAAGCCCACCCAATTTTGATTCTAGTTTGTTTGAATCAGGATCACAGTGAAACTTGGACTTGAACGTGGATTCTCAAACTTAGGTGAGGTCCAACACTAAAATACAGCTCCAGACAGGGAGGTTAGAATTCAGGGCAAAGAAGTAACTGGAATCCATAGTATCAAGTGAGTGAGAGAGGAGGGGGAAGAGAGATGTAGTAGATGATATCCACATACAAAAAACTTAATCTAGACACAGAAGTTACGCCATTCACAAAAATCAACTCAAAGTGGATCGTAGACCTAAATGCAAAATGCAAAACTATAAAACTTCTATAGGAGATCACAGGAGAAAGTCTAGGTGAGGTTGGGTTTGGTGATGACCTTTTTGATGCAACACCAAAAGCACAATCCATGAAAAAAAAAATTAAGAACTTGGACTTCATTCAAATGAAAAACTTCTGTTCTTCAAAAGATGCTATTAAAGAATGAGAAGACAAACCACCTGTATCTCAAATATACAAAGAACTATTAAAACTCAATAGAAAAACAAACAGCTCAATTTAAAAATTGGCAAGAGACATGAATAGAAATATCCCCAAAGAAGTCACGCACGTGGCAAATAACCATACGGAAAAATGTTTAACATCCTATGGCACGAGGGAAATGCAAGTGAAAACACCAATGAGATACCACTACACACCTATTAGGAGAACCAAAATCAACAGCACTGAAAACACCAAATGCGAGAGAGAATGTGGACCAACAAGAACTCTCATTCGTTCCAGGTGGGAATGCAAAATGGTACAGCCACATTGGAAGACAGTTCAGTAATTTCTTACAAAGCCAAACACAGTCTTACCATATGATCCAACAATCATGCTTCAAGGTGTTTTTCCAATGGAGTTGAAAAGTTACATTTACCCAAAAACCCGCACATGAATATTTATAACAACTCTGCTAATAATCACCCCAAACTGAAAGTAGTCAAGATGTCCCTTCATAGGTAAATGATGAACAAACTGTGACACATCTGTGCCATGAAATGTGATGGTCTCAAGCCACAAAAGAACAGGAGGAACCCTAAATGCATACTTCTAAGTGAAAGAAGTCAACCTAAAAAGGCTACATACTGGGGTGCCTGGGTGGGTCAGTCTCTTGAGCATCCTACTCTTGATTGCTGCTTAGGGTCGTGAGATCGACCCTCACGCCAGGCAGGGAGCCTGCTTGGGATTCTCTCTCCCCCTCTCCCGCTACCTCTCCCCACCACCATTCACATGAATATACACTCTCTCTCTAATAAATAAATACATAAATAAATAAATATATAAATACATAAATAAAATAAAAAGGCTACATAATGTATTATCTCAACTAATTGGCTTTCTCAAAAAGGCAAAACCACAGACAATGAAAAGATGGGTTGTTGCTGGGGGTTAGAGTGGAGGGAGGGATGAATGGGTGGAGCACAGATCTTTAGGGCAGGGAAACCATTCTGTATGATCCTATCATGGTGAATATATGTGTGTATATTTATCAAAACTCATAGAATGTACAATACTAAGAGTAAACCCTAACGTAAACCATGAACTTTAGTTAATAAGGATGTATCGGTAATCACTCATCAACTGTTACAGATGTAACTAGGCCAATACAAGGGGAAACTGTGGGTGGAGAGGGGGGTGTACGGGAATTATCTGTAATTCCTGTGCAATTTTTCTGTAAACTTAAAAATGCTTTAAAGGAGAAGGTTATTAAATTTAAAAAAAATTTTTTTTGAAACAAAAGTTGGTGAAAAGATATAGAATCTGGGGGGCGCTTGGGTGGCTCAGTCAGTTAAGCGGCTGCCTTCGGCTCAGGTCATGATCCCAGCGTCCTGGGATCGAGTCCCGCATCGGGCTCCTTGCTCCACGGGCAGCCTGCTTCTCCCTCTGCCTCTGCCTGTCACTCTGCCTGCTTGTGCTCTCTCTCTCTCACTCTAACAAATAAATAAGTAAAATTATATGGAATCTGTCATTTCCAGACAAGTGGGGCCAGGGAGGTTCAAACAAGGAAAGCAAGAGTATCTTGTGTTCAGAGCTCAACCAGGTATGTTCTTCACGAGAGCAGCAATACCCAGCCCTTGCAAGTGAGGAACACTGAGCTTGGAGCCTTTCCTAACTTGCCCAGAGCCCCACGGATGGTAGGTGGCCAAGCTAGAACTTGAATCCAGCTCTTCTTACCATAAAGATCTTTCCACCATGCACCACGCTCTGAACTCACCTGCCTCCAGAAGATGGGAGAGGTGCTCATAACCAGCCAGAGATACATAAAGCCAGATACTCTGATAGGACTTGCACGCAGTAGGTGCTCAGTATATCACTGTTTTACATCAATTGGAGAAAAATGAAATTTCCCAAGAATAAAGCATTTGGAGTGTTCACATCTCTACCTCTTACAGAGATGAAAATAAAAGTACTGTGCAGGAACACTAACGACAGCCAAGGTCATCTAAACACTGTGATTAGGGGAAAAGAAAGCCTAGTCGAAAATAGTTCCCTCCACCAGCAGTCGATGGTGGTACAAGCCACCCACCCTTCCCTGACTGCCAGCCCACAATAGCCCCTACGGTGAGGTCCCGTTGTTGAGCACTGATCTCTGCTGTTCGAGCTGTTCCTTGGGCACACACGGCTGAAAGGCTCATTATCACTTCGAGAACACGGTCTGCTGTGTTTCTGAACACATGCAATCTGGAGAGAGCTGTTTGAAGCTAACCGTGGGCGCTCGGGGCCAGCAGCTCTGCAAAGGGCTGCCTCCCACCTCCACCCCTGCACCCTGGTCTTCCTTCGCAAGAAGGAATCAACGCAAGCAGCCCAGGCACAAGGTGACACTTACTGTTGTCACAGGGAGCAGGCTGAGATTGCTTCGAATGTTATGTTCGGGGGTTTTTTTTGTTTTTTTTTGTTTTTTGCAAAAGAGCAAGATGTCCCTGGACCGGCAGGAAACTTGCAGCAATGGCATTCAGTTAGCACTCTTTGCAAGCAGGCTTTGGGGTGGGGCCAGGCCCTGAATGGCCAATTCCTGGAAATGCCTGAAGCCACCGTGAAGGTTTGGTGGCATCTTAACACAATTGGAGGCAAACAGGCCATGTTCCCTTAAATAGCATGAAGGTACCTAAAAGCCTTTGTCCTAGGGATATGTGCCTCATGGAAAGTCCTCTGAGGTTGGAGCTGGCTCGTTCTACCTGGTTTGCCTGGTTCACTAAGCTGATTTTGGTACTGATGTGAGAGGGGTATGGAGAGGGATTATGTTCCTCAGGGAGGCCCCCCTTTCCATCCAGGGACTGGTGGAGCCCCTATGGGGACCTCATGGGGCACAGCGGGTCCTCCTGCTGCCTCTCCCGCTCTGTCAGAGGTGACCACATCCTCCCTGCAGGGTGGATTTTTTTTTTAAAGATTTTATTTATTTATTTGGCAGAGAGAAAGAGCATGAGCAAGCACAAGCAGGGGGAACGGCAGGCAGAGGGAGAAGCAGGCTCCCCTCTGAGTAAGGAGCCTGATGCAGAACTGGATCCCACGACCCTGGAATCACGACCTGAGCCAAAGGCAGACACTTAACTGTGAGTGTCCCTCTCTAACGCACATGTCTGTCATTGCCAAGATCAAGTTCCAGAGCATAGCAGGAATTGAGCAACCCTCGTGGGTAAAAGTTATGTTCTCAGTCTTCATAAAAAATTGCTGAGCCCAAGCTGTGATTCCAGAACTGGTCCATTTCACCTACATTTTCAAATGTATTGTCATAATACTTATTATCTTTTTAAGGATGGTGGGATCTTCAGCAAAATCCCCTTTGTAATCCCTGATATCAGTTTTTTTTACTTCCTCTTTTTCATTAATGGACTTGCCAGAGGCTTTGATGGTATTAGTGCTCTCAAAGAACCAATCTTTGTCTTTCTTGATCCTCTTTTGTACATTTATTTTTCTCAGTCATTATTTTTAGCTTTTATCCTTATTATATCCTTACTTCTACTTTCCATGGCTTTATTTTCCTGCTCTTTTTCAAACTTCTTGAGATAGACTCTTAGCTCATTGATCTTCAGTATTTATTCTTGTCAAATAGAATTCAAGCACGGCTTTGGCTGCATCCTTCAAAGTTTTGATACACAGTATTTAATCATAATTTAATTTAAGGTGTTTTCTGACTTCCATTCTGATGTCTTCTTTGCCCCATAGGTTTTGTTTTTTGTTTTTGTTTTTTTAGAAAAAATATTGCTTAATTTCCAAACAAATAACAATTACCTTTTGTTGTAGCTTCTTAGCCTAATTGTATTGAAGTGAAAAAGGATATCCTCTGTATGATTTTAATCCGTTGAAAATTTGAGCGACCAGATCACTCTCATCCTCCACAGGGCAGCCATCCCTCAGGACAGACATGACATGGGCACCTATCCTGGTCCCTAAAGAGGTCTGATGGGCAGGCACTCAGGCCTGCTTCTGACTCCACCACTCTGCTCAGCAATTTCCAGAACATTCAGAGTACGGAGGCCAACAACTTCCCTTGCTGAATGTCCTCCTGAAGAAGCTGACCACCATCCCGTCCAGCAGCATCTCTCCTACAGGTTAGCCATGGCTTAAGGGGAAAAAAAAAAACCCAGCTCTGATCCCACAGACTCAAGAACTGGGGGCTTGTTTGCCCCCAGATGAACTGAAATTCTCCTCTTACATTTCAGCACAGATTAAAGCAAGCACATCTAGATATTTCTGAAGGCAATTCACATTAAGAAATACATGACCCACCATAATTGTATACACATATCCTTGTTTATTCTATTTCTTTTACCTAACGGTCCTTATAACCTGCCCAATTGATTGCATGCTTTCGAATAGGTTGCAACTCACATCGTGAAAAATACTAGACCAGACAATCTATGCCTTAGGAATCAATCCATTCTTTCAACAAATAATGTCGAGTACTTCTGATGTGTCTTGCAGGTGAGACACCTAATTTGTAGGACTGGACTAAATGGAAATAATCCCCGGGCTCATGCAGTATATATTTTAGCATGAAGATGGGCATTAGAAAAACAAAGATGGTAATTCTGAGTTGTATTCGGCGCTATGAGAGCAGAGAGCAGAAGGGAATGATTTAGATGGTGTGATGAATGATGGCAAGTCCCCAGGAAAAGGGATCCCTGTGTATGAAGGCTATAGTGTGGGAAAGAACTTGATGAGTTTAAGGGTGAAGACAGGAGGCCCAGTGGATCTCAGTGCAGTGAACCTGGGGGGGGCGTGGCTGGTGGGTGAAAGCCAGAGGTCCTGAGCCACCCTATCTAGTAAAGGAGCGGCTGTCCCTGGTGACTGTTGAGTGCTTGGCAAGGGACCTCCCCCCGCTGCACTGAGCTGGGCTGCACATGTACATACACGCAGGCTTATAAAGACTTGGTAGGGAGAAAATAATGTCAAGCAACTCAGCAAGTTTTTATAGTGCTTATATACGAAAATGATATTATGGTGGATACACTGTGTTGGGTTAAATAAAATATGTCATTAAAATTAATTTCACTTCCTGTTAACTTTCGGCGTGGCTACTAGAAAATATAGAGTTACGCACATGGCTCCCATTTGTGGTTTGCATTATGAGCCCTCCCCCCACCCCGAACAGCACTGTTACTTGTAATGGCTTGGTCAGGAAGGTCCTGTAATCACTCAGCCCCTCTGTGAAAGGCAGACTTCAGGGAGCACAGTGGGAAGAGTGAGACCAGTGGGAAGGCAATGCCTCACCAGAGAGACAGAGAGAGAGGGAGCAAGAGGGAGGGAGGAAGAACACTGACGTGGATAAGGGAGGAAGAACACTGACGTGGATAACAGGCCGTGAAGATGGACAGAAGGGGATGAAGTCCAGACCTGTTTCAAAGGGGGTGTCACGTGACCCAGTGCAGACCCACATAATTCTGGAGGAGGTGTCTGTACCCAGCTCCTTGATCCTTCTTCTTTATTTTTATTATTTGTCTTATGTGTACAGCATGTAGGAATTTCCTCGTGTTCCTTAGCAGCATTACTGTGTAGGTCTCTTAGCTTATTTTGGTATATATATGCCAAATATATATATATATATATATATAGGTGTATATATATGCCAGCCCTTAAGCCATGGCCAACCTATAGGTTGGTAAATATATACCATTCCTACGACTATATACCAATACTTCTAAAAGTTGGACAAATCCCTCATTTCAACATTTATATTAATAATGGGAACATTCATATTTTAAGTCAGAGAGCCAGAGATCTAACATCTAATATTTTTGTCATTCCTTTAAAAGCTTAGTTCATTGTGCATGATCAATATTTATTACAATTTCATCAGCAAGAAAAGCTCTACTTGTAAAAAAATAAATTGCCCTCTCTTGCCATGGAGTTAATGAAGCCCAGAGAGACCACAATGCCTGTCATTTCAAAACAATGATAGATTCTCTTCTACTGGGGTTACATTCTTTTCTTAGTAAAATTACATTTAATTGGCACAAACACATCTACCATGCTTTGTGAAATGACAAGAACTCAGCTTTTAGGAGGAAAAGATCACAATATAATTATTCTTTGTAATGAGGAGAGACAAGAAAGCTGGGGGTCAAGCAAGTGATTCAAAGGACACAAGGATTTAGGGCAGGCAGAAGGGCCAAGGACTTCCAAAATTAAAGGAGTGCTCAAAGTGCGAGTGATAAGATCAGCTTTCAACACCATCACTCCCACCAAGGGGACCCAGTTTGGTACCTGTTATGATAAACTTTAAGTGTCAACTTGACTAGGCCTTGGGGTGCCCAGATGTTTGGTCAAATATTATTCTGAGTGTGTCTGCGAGAATAATTATGGATGATATTAACATTTGAATTGGTAGACTGAATAAATCAGATTGTTCTCCCAATGTGGATGGGTCTTATCTAATCAGTTGAAGAGCTTAATGGAACAAAAAGGCAGAGTAATGAGCTCCTCTTACCTGATGGCTTCTCTGCTGAGACATCAGTTTTTTTTCCTGCCTTTGTACTCAAACTGAAATGCTGGCTCCTCCCGGTGCTCAAGTGTGCTGGCCTTCAGGCTAGAACTACATTGCCCTCCTTCCTGGGTTTCTAGCTTATTGATTTGCCCCAAAGAACTTGAGACTTCTCAACCTCTATAATCATATGAGCTAATTTCTTACAATAAATAAATTTAAAAACTAATAAATAATAAGTTAATAAGTAAATTATTCCTTACAATAAATAAATTTAAAAACAAATAATAAGTTAATAAATAAATATTGGATTCTTTGGAGAATCCTGCCTAATACAGATTTGGTATCAAGAAGTAGGGCACTGCTATTAAAAAAATACCTAAAAGTGTGGAAGTGGCTTTAGGACCGGGTAATAGGTTCAGGCTGAAGGAGTTTTGAGGTGCATGCTAGAAAAAAATCTAGACTGACATGATGGGATTATTGGTAGATATGGATGGTAAAGGCAATTTTGTTGAGAAAGCAAAAGAGGAGAGCTGGAGATAAAAGTCCCCATCTTCTCAGAGAATGAATGGCCATGAACAGAACGTTGCTGAGAACGTGGACGTTTAAGAACATTCTGGGACACCTCAGCTGGAAATGAGGAACAGGTTATTGACAACAGGTTACTGAGCACTGGAGGAGGGGCAGTCACTATTATAAAGTGGCAAAAATTTGGCTGAGCTGTATTCTAGTGTTTTGTGGAAGATAGAACTTGTAAGTGATGAAATGGGAAATTTAGTTGAGATTTTTAAGCAAAATGTGGAAGGTGTTTCTTGGGTCCTTCTGACTGCTCACCACAAAATGCAGGAGGAGAAAGATGACTTTAAGAAGGAAATGTTAAGCAAAAAGGAACCAGAATTTCAAGATTTGGAAAATCCTCACCCTGTCCATCTTGCAAAAAATAAGGAAGCTGGTTCTGAAGAGAAGGGTGTGACTGGACTTTAAAGGGATGATGAGATTATTTGAGCAGAAACACTGGTGGTTTGAGCTGATGTGGAAGGAGATGGAACTGATGAAGGGAGGCAGTGTGTTGGACTCGTGGATTCTACGTGGTGGGATCTGAGCTGTGCAGGTGTAAATATGTGCTGTTCTTAGAGAGAGGAGAAGAACCCAAAGGCAATTCAGAGGTTGTTTGAGCTGCCCACCCCATTTCAAAGGATGGGGTCTCTGCCTGAAGCCTTGGGGACAGGACCACCCCCTAGAGTCATGAGGCAGGACACCTGCCCCAGTGGATCCAGGACACGAGGCATCAAGCCAAAGTGGATGACTCTTGAGTTTTAAGATCTAACGAGATTTGTCTTGTTAGATCTGAGATTGCTTGGGACTCCTTTGTCCCTTTGATTTTTTTTTTTTTTTGGAGTGGGACTATCTATCCTATGCCTACTCCATACTGTATTTTGGAAGCACATAGTACACAAGTATCTGGTTTCCCAGGTTCACAGCTAGAATCTTACCTCAAGTCTTTCCATAGATGACTTGGACTTTAGATCTTTGAGTTGATGTTGGAATGAGTTAAGATTTGGGGAGCTGTTGGGGTGGAATGAATGAGTTTTGCATGCAAGAAAAAACACGAATTTGAGAGAAGGTGTGGGAGAGATATTATGGACTGAATGTTTGTGTCCCTTCAAAATTCTTATGTTGAAGCCCTAAACCCCAGTGTGATTATATTTGGAGATGGGGGCTCTGGGGGTGTAAGCAAGGTTAAATGAGATCCTAAAAGTGGGACCTGGATTTTATAGGAATAGTGTTCTTCTAAGAAGAGATACCAGAGAACTTGTTCTCTCTCCTCTCACTCTCTGTCTCTGCATGCTCACACCATGGAAGAGCCACATGAGGACACAGCAAGGAGGTGGCCCTGCAGTGCGAGCAGAGAACTCTCACCAGGCATTACCCCTGCTGGCACTTTGATCTTGGACTTCCATGCTCCAAAACAGTGAAAAAAATAAACTCCTATTGTTTAAGCCATGTAATCTGGGGTATTTTGTTATGGGGACTCATACAGTTCCCTCTAGCTCAATCCGTTATTTGACAGACAAGACACTGAGGTTCAGAGTAGGGAAGTAGGATGTAACTCCTTAGAGGGACACCTGGTGGTGCCTGAATTTGCTGGTCCGACTTTTCCTGGTACTCTTGCCACTATAACACACTACGCGTCTTCATTTCCTCATAACCTTCCCTTTGGCACATCGAATAAATAAATCACAGCCAACCACAACATCAAGGGCTTCATGCTGTTTCTACAAACCTAGGCCCTTAATCCGATTTCATAGAGAAGATTCCCAAACTTTCCTCATGCTGTTAGATAGTAATACTTTTATTGTTTAAAAAAAAAAGCACTAATTCATTTTTATCAACATCCTTCTATTCAATAAACTTTTATTCTGCTTGTAATAATGTATACTCTTTTCACTGATGGAACTATAGTATTTTGATTTTGAATCAAGAAAAATGTGCATTTAGGAAAGAGGACTCTGACTATCTCCATTTTGACCTCTTTCTTTACTTTCTAAGTGATTAGGTTCTTCTTTCCACTTATCTCTTAACTCAGGCAAAAGACCCTGCAGGCAAAGCATCCCATGATGAGAACCAAAAGGACTCCCTCAAGCAATAAGGACTGCTTAGAGCCCGCAAGATCCTGCCCATGACTGACCCCAAGACAATGATGACTTGACCTTCACTGCCCACCTGCACATAGTCACTGACCTTTGTCCCACATTTTCCTAATATAAACCTGGAAGCATTTTCAGCACTTTGGAGACTGTCTGAGACGCTAGCTCACTGCTTCCCTGTGTTGGCCTCACTGAGATCATTTCTTTGTTGTATCACCACTAGACTTTCTGCCTCTGGATTTCGTCAGCAGTGAGTGGGGCTCAACCTGGTCTGTTGGGAACCCCCAAAGCCAGGTGCTCTTACATCCTTCAGTCCCGGCTACTTGTAGACACTTTTTTCTTGAATTGGCCATTATACAAATATTTTAAAGATAAGTCAACAAATATAACAGCTTCCTACCATTCTAGAGTCACTGGCCTTGAGGAAAATGCATTGCTTTGAAGACTCTGTGTAAGAGAATTTGGTTCCTAACCTTGCAACAATAATTCCACTTCTAGGAATTTGCAGTGATACAAATCCAAGGATGATCATTGCAAGCATTGTTTAATAAAATGAGGTGAAGGAGTCTTACATGTATGTCAAGGGGACATTGGTGGAATGCTCTGTAACTGTTTTCAGTATCAATATCTGTTTACATGAAGATGACAGAAGATCATTGTGTGATAAAGTACATTATCATATGAATTGAAATATTTAATAAATGTAAAATTATGTGTGTGCATGCGCAACCACATATAAAAGAAATAACCTTGGTGGCTATTTGTCAGAATATTAACAGAGAAATATTGTATATTCTACTTCAATGAGGGACCTAGAATAGGTGAATTTATAGAGACAGAATGTAGCACAGAAGTTATAAAACCTGGGAAGATGGGGACAGTGAGGAGTTGCTGATTAACAGATACGGGTTTTTTCTTTGGGATGACACAAAAGTTCTGGACATGAATAGTGGTGATGGTTGCACAACACTGTGAATGTACTTGATGCCATTAAATAGTATACTTTAAAATAATAAATTTGATGTTATGCATATTTTATCACCATAAAAAACCAACTGAAAAATTTAATTGGACCCCCTTTACTGTTCCCAATTTTATTTTCCTTTTTGCTATTAAAAACTCTTATACATTGCTCAATGTTTAAAAAATTGTTAACTTGGGGCACCTGGATGGCTCAGTCAGTTAAGCGACTGCTTTTGGCTCTGGTCATGATCCCATGATCCCCACATTGGCCTCCCCGCTCATCGAGGGGCCTGCTTCTCCCTCTCCCTCTGCCACTCCCCCTGCCTGTGCTCTCTTGCTCTCTCTCTCTGTGTCAAAAATAAATAAAACCTTCAAAAGCAAAAAATTATGAACAGTGGCTGCCTCTGGATGGTATATACGAGATAGTTTTATTTTTGTTCTTTATGGTCTTCTGTA
This sequence comes from Taxidea taxus jeffersonii, assembly GCA_003697995.1. Taxonomy (NCBI): domain Eukaryota; kingdom Metazoa; phylum Chordata; class Mammalia; order Carnivora; family Mustelidae; genus Taxidea; species Taxidea taxus. The sequence goes on from RCUC01109507.1 coordinate 11,263, forward strand.
TTGCTGGTAGCATCTTTTTTTTTAAATATTTTATTTACTTATTTGTTTGACAGACAGAGATCACAAGTAGGCAGAGAGGCAGGCAGAGGGGGCGGGAAGCAGTCTCCCGCTGAACAGAGAGCCCGATGTGGGGCTCGATCCCAGGACCCCAAGATCATGACCTGAGCTGAAGGCAGAGGCTTTATTTAACCCACTGAGCCACCCAGGCACCCCAGTAGCATATTTATAATCAGAAAAAAAAGTAATGAAACTATTTCATACAAATGAAAAGAAACCAAACAGTGTAGGTTGTGTGTGTTCTATCCTGTTTAATGTTGTACCGATATCACAGACACTCAATGAATGAGTGTAGCATGAAAGAAAGTATGATTACTGACAGATAGAGCTTATCAACAAACTAAGTCCCCCCCGCCCACAGACACACAGACACACACATGCAAACTGAGTGGGTGATGGTTTTGGTTCAGCCTATGGGAGACATCATGTGAGTGGCCGCGAAAGTACATCTGGCCTCAGCAAATTAGGGAGAAAAGTGAACTTCCTCATCTTGATGCAGAACATCTACAAAAAACCGACAGCTGACATTATACTTAATGGTGAGAAACCCATGATCTCATGCTAAGGTCAGGAACAAAGCAAGGATATCTGACCACTGCTTTTCAACATCGTATAGCGTGTCCTAAATAATGCAGTAGGACAAGAAAAGGGAGGCAGAGCATAAAGATTGCAAAGGAAGAAATAAAATTGTCCTTATTCACAGAAGACACGATTGTCCATGCAGAAATCTGAAAGAATTGTCAAAAAAGAAAAAAAAACTACTGAAAGTAATAAAAAATTATAGCAAGTTTGCAGGATAGAAAGTTAATACACAAAAGCTAATCACTTTCCTATGTATCAGCAATGAACAAGTGAAATTAAAGACACAATACCATTTACATTAACCCTCCCTCCAAATTAAATACTTTGGTATAAATCTAACAAAATATGTACAAGATCTGTATGAGGAGGACTATAAGAAGACATCTGAAGGAAAGGCAAGTATGTTACTACCAGGGGTTGAGCAGGGTTCTCAACACTGGCTGCATGTTGGAATGGTGTGGAGACTTAAAAACAATACAGATTCTTGGATCCAACCTCTCCTCCCTGGAATTCTGGTGTGACTGCACTATCTGGGCATTTAAGATTTTCAAAATCCCCTCAGGAGTTTCTCATGGGTAGCCAACATTAGGAACCATGGCCTCAGAGCACCCAGGACACTCTTTTCCCATTAACCAGGGCCTTACAAACAGGGAAACAACCACAGATGGCTTTAAATGATCATAACATCAAGTTTGCACTATGCTAAGAAAATTCTGCTATCTTGCTATTTTGCCTATCCTAATCATCATAAAAATTGTACTGCATGGCATAATTTGGAATCTTAATGAGAACTGCTTTCTTAGTCTTAATAGGATTTCAAGTTACGTTAATCCTTTATAAAAATCTTTCAATATATTATGCTTACT
>RCUC01109508.1:0-13467 GCA_003697995.1 Taxidea taxus jeffersonii
TACTGGGAGGAGGACAGGAGCTCTGGTGCAGCCGGGAGCAGCCAGCATGGCCCAGAGAGCGGAGAGTGGGTGGCACAGGATGGCACAGGAGAGCCAGGCAGGGACACCACCATTCAGAGCCTCAGTTAAGCATGCTGGCTTTGTCCTAACGGTGGTGGTAAGCTGTCAGAGATTTTGCTCAGGGATGTGACCTTGTTAGAAAGGACCATTCTCTTGTAAAGCAAGGGATCCTGGAGTAGCTGGGAGAAATTGAATTAGGAGTTGTAAGAAGCTACAACAATCTAGAAGGGCCCTGCCAGTGATCTGGGATGCCATGTTGGTGGGGATGGAATAAGTGTTTGAGGAGCACGTTGATCACCTGTGATGACTTGTTGGCTAAGGCAAGTGAGAAAGAAAAAGTTATCAAGGATGCTTCTAGGTAGAGGCACTGGACGCAGAGATGCAGAACCCTGGGGGAGGACCAGGACTTTGGGGGTAGCTTCTGGGTTCTGGTCTAGTCATGTCACGGTCTGGGGCTGAAGATATGGATCTGGGAATCATCAGCATGTGGACAGCAGAGAAGCCCTGAGTGGCTGGTGTTGTCTGGGATGTGAGGATGGGGTGAAGAGAAGAAGGCCCAGGACAGGGCCTGCAGGCCTGAACCTTCTGTGCTTCCTGAGCTCTTCTGTGGCAGGGTGGCTGCAGTAGGGCTGGCTCCTCAGCTCCTTCAGGCCCAGTGTGTCTGCATTCCTTCAGGGCAACTTCTCTTGGTTCTGTTTTGTGAATTCTTGTGGAGTGCTGAAGTCAGCTTGTACTGTCTCATGAAAGCCTTTGTCTCATTTTCAGGAATTCCGTGACCCAGTTGTTTAAAACTGGCCACTGTAGGAGCACTCAGACTGTGGAAATTGGCGAGGGTGACCCATCAGGACTTCTCCCCATCCCTTTCCCAGGAGAGCAGGTTGTTAACCATGTACCAGTCCTCCGCTGTTTATAACCAGCCTTGTTCATCATCTCTTCGGCTGCTGGGTGGGGTGTTCCCACTGGGATCGGAGAAGGAAAGTTATTTGTGATTACTTTCATATCTCTCTTGGAAGTCCCTGAGTTTGTTCTCAGTTACCTGCCCCTTCTGCTAAAAGTAAGCACATGACATGTTGAGAGCGTGAACTTCCTCCGTTGTGTAAATTTTCTGTTAGCAACTTAGCCACTTGAAACAACACAAATTTATTAGCTTGAGGGGCTTAGGTTTAGGAGTCCATGTGGGCTTAGTTGGGCTCTCTGCTGAGGGTCTCAGATGGCCAAAGTCAAAGTATTAACTAGTCCGAGCTCTTGTCTTTGCAGGCTCTCGGACAAAAAAAAAATCCACTTCCAAGCTCCTTGAAGTTGTTGGCAGGATTCAGTGCCTTGGGAAAATGGGAGAGAGATCCCTGATTTCCTCATTGCATGCATTTCTTCTCACACGGCCCCTCCATCTTTAGGTTAGCAACAGAGCATCGAGTATTTTTCACAGTTTGAATCTCTGACTTCTCTGCCACCTGCCACAAGAAGTTCTCTGCCTTTAAAGGTTCATGTCATTAGATCCATTCCAGTCCAGTCCGATATCTCCATACCTTAAGCTTAACTGTCCCTGTCTTAGTTTCCCAGGGTAGCCATAACAAAGTACCAGAGACTGGGTAGCTTAAAACATTGGGAATTTATTGTTTCACCATTGTAGATCCTAGAAACCCAAAATCAAGGTGTCAGAAGGCACTCTCCCTCTGAAGCCTGAGGGAAGATGCTTCCTTGTCTCTTTCTGCTTCTAGCAGCCCTCAGCAGTCCATGGTTAGTGGCAGCGTCACTCCTGTCTTTGGCTCCGTGTACATGTGACGGTGTTCTCTCTGTGTCTCTGTGTTTTCCTCTGTGTGTGTCCGTGTCCAAATCCCTCATGTCTTACAAGGGTACCAGTCGGGTCAGATTAGCACCCTGATGATGTCATCTTAACTTGATGGCATCTGCAAAGACCCTGTTTCCACATCAAGTCACGTTCACAGGTACCAGGGGTTAGGACTTCAACATCATCTCTTTGAGGGACCCAACTCAGCCCATGTAATATAACACAATCACAGAAATGGAATCTTGTCACGTTGACAGGTTCCAGAGACTGGGGCATGGACCGGTGGGGGGTGTGGAGCACTTGAGCCGTCTGCCTTCCACACTCCCTGAAGATGCCCTTTAAGGAACCACTTCATCTGCTGACTCACCTAAAGACAGATCCCCTGCGATTCAGGGCCCCTCCCTGGTTGGCATCACCTCTTCCTTCCTCCTCCAACCTTGAATGCTTTGTCTCCCTGTCACAAAGGACTATCTCTCTTTCCTGAGGGACAGGCTCCAGAGAAACTTCCCACCCAAGCTGATGAAGCTGCCCGGTACAAGACACAGTAATAGGAAGGAATTCTCCGATCCTTCAAACCTGACCAATTTTGTGCTCCAGTCATCAGCAAAGGAAGTTTGCTCTTGCTTCCTATTTTATTTTTTTATTTTTTTTTTATTTTTTTTTAAGATTTTATTTATTTATTAGAGAGAGCGAGTACAGGCAGACAGAGAGGCAGGCAGAGGCAGAGGGAGGAGCAGGCTCCCTGCTGAGCAAGGAGCCCATGTGGGACTCGATCCCAGGACGTTGGGATCATGACCTGAGCCGAAGGCAGCCGCTTAACCAACTGAGCCACCCAGGCGTCCCCCTATTTTATTTTTTTACGAACTGTGAAGCATGTAACAAATTGCTCCCTCTTTTCCCTCATGTGGTTTTGGTTGTAGGACGTCTTCCTTTTGCGACCACCCTTAGCACCCCACCCCGCAGCTCCCTTGGAGGTGCACTGGCGCTGGCTGGACTCATCCCCGTGCCTCCCCCTACCCCATTTGCGGTCTGCACTCTCTTTTCATCTTCCCCGGGAGCACATTTCCCACTGTGAGAGGTGGCCCAAATTACATAGCACTTCGAGGCTCCCTTTTATCTCCCCCTCCTCTAGATGTCAAGCAAATTCAGAAGTTAAAGCATGTGTTTTTATGAAGCAAACCGGAGTCTCATCAGTATCTGTGTTTCACAGAGATGTTGAAAGCTGAGCGGCTTCCCACTGCATGTCCAGTGTGTTCTCTTCTGGGCTATTGCCTCTGGAAAATTTAATTACACCGACTTATCATATGATCATGGGCTCCATCGGAAAGGTTAGAGAGGAGAATTAGTCATTAGGAAATCCTTTTTGGAAATGGGTTTGGTTATTTTATCAGCTTTTATATCTTCAAAGGTTAATGTATTAATCAGTTCAATTTTTTTTTTCTCAACGTCATTGTTTTGTGAACCAGCCTCAGAGCACAAGCCTGAAAAATGAACACCTTTGTGATTTTGTGCTTCTGCGTGCTGGTCCTTGCACCCCAAATGACATGGCACCCCAGAGTCAGGAGGCTGGGACTTCTTGCTGCTGAGGCAAAGTAGCAGACACATCTCCCACCTAGATCCTTTAGGATGACCCTTCGTGGGTTGTTCTGTGAAGACAGGAGGAGGAAAGGCTTCTTTTAGAAGGGAATTGAACCCACAATGTGGTGTTCTGAACACTTAGTTCAATGGCGGGTCATGGACTATGATGAGCCAAAGACCAGGGCTCAGTAAGTGTGAACCACAGTGTTCACTCTGAGGCCCACTGGTGTAAGAAATGGGGACCAGCCAGCCAACTGCCATGGACATTGTGTCTTTCTCTGCAAAGTGAGGGCTCAGATTCTCTTGCACGGACATTGGGAGGGCCGCATGCGTTTGTGGAAGTGAAAGGGTAAAGGTGGCAGGGAAGAGAAGGGTAGAGACCCTTCCGTTTAAAATGGGGTCCATGATGGGCTTTCTGGAACTCCTTTCCTGTTCCCGTAGTGGAACAAAGATAGACTGAATGTGCTAAGTGTTTATGACACATCCTGTACATCGACAGTCTTTTGCTGGCCCATGAGAAGTGATAAAAAGGAAATATGCAGCATGGTTTTCAGCCCCTCTGGTCTAGTTGTAAAGAGAAGCCTTGTATGGAGTAGGCACTAAATACAGATTGGTTGATTGAGTAAATGAACATCAAACAACATGGGAGGAAGCAGAATTTAGGTCCTGCCATAATCAAGAATCCCATAATCAAGCTAAAATGTGTGCCGTGGGGAGGCAGGGATGGGTAGAGATCATTGCTTCCTTGAGGACTTCGAAGGGATGAGGGAGAGGAGTGGGGTGGCATGGCCTTGGCGTGTACCAAAAGCCCCAGATTCCCAACACGGGATTAATCTGTTGAGCCTGTGCTCAGTCACAAGAGGAATTTAAAATCATGTAAGAGTGTGCTTCACTGAAGCAAATATAAGTTGTCACTGTTGTGAAAAGCAAATTTTAAGCCAAACTGAAACCCTGGGAGGTTGTTTTATTCCTGGGTTTGAATTTAGAGGAAGTGGTTGGCAATTGCAGTTTGCACAGGCCTTGACTAGAAACTCCAACCCTATAGCCCTGATTGAGGAAATCTAACTTTTTGCTTGGATCCACAATAAAATGAGTCTTCCTTCCACCTGTGTTAGCAAGGAGTCCTACCACACTGCCCAGGCCCTTTGAGGACCCAGTGACAGGTGTAACCATGAGAAGTCTCTATTTAAATGGTTGGATCCCCCCAGAGATTTTGGCAAAAGCTTGGCCTCGAATTAATCTTAGAACCATTTTCCTAGCTTTAAACCAGTCATTGTAGGACCAGGTTAGACAAGGATGTAATGAGAGTGAGAGCTGCTTAGCAGATATGCTGTGTATGGTTCTTAAACATGGCCTGGCCATGAGAAAAGCTGACATTTGGCCAGTCTGCAAAACCATTTAGCTGGGCTGGGCATTGATGGCTGGGATCCATTCTCACTGGTCACTGTTCATGCCACACTTGTTAAATATTTGGAAAATTATCTGTGGGTACAAGCTGTGTGTGTGTGTGTGTGTGTGTGTGTGTGTGTGTGTGTGTGATCTTTTGATGCTGAGAACATGCTGGGCTTTGGGAATTCGAGGAGTTCCTACATCCCTGTTAGACATTTGTGTGTCATGATCATAGACATTTCCTCTAAATAAGAAAGGCACGTGGGGGCAGAAAAGGTGAAAGTGTCTTCGCCTGAACTCGGCCCTCAAAGGCACCATCACTGAGCTCAGCTCTGAGGTAATCTTCCCATCACAGAATTACCCAAGGTCTCCTTGCCCCATTAATGGGGAGCTGTCCCTTGCGGAAATAGGGCTTAGAACTCTGGACTCATATGGAACAGAGTTCCATCCCTCATTCTACCACTTTCGTAGCTGTGTGACCTTGAAGCGATCACTGTCCTTAAGTTCCCTCCCTGAGATGGATAGAATCAACCTAACAGGGGTTGTGGGTGTGAGAATAATAAATGTGAAGCCCTTAGATCAATGCCTGATAGTGTGCACTGGACAGATGGTGGCTGTGGGTGCTGATAGTGTTAGTATTGTTTGCCTGAGGGCAGGGAAGAAGCCTCAGCCTGAGCTCAGGGATTCCCGAGGCATGTTGCTTGTCCTTTCTTGACTTGGGTATCCAGTCCTGGGGCACATAGTCCCCTCCATCCAAGGACAAGGCAGGCTGCATCTCTGTCAGACCCCAAATCTGCAGTGTCACATGCCCAGGAAGGGAGGCATACAGGGTGCTGGAGCCCAGAGCCTCTGCCCTGGCATCAGGGGCCTGGGGTCTGCAGTGCATTGACATCTGGTGTCTCTGATAAGCCCAGAACATGATTCAGAGTAAGACACGTGGACTTGCTGCTCCCAGGGGCCTCCCTGGGTCTGCCTGGTCTGTCCCTGATTTTTTTCCTTGTTCTTTAAGTGGAAGGAAGAGTAGAACATGGTCACACCATTTATTTTGCTTTATTTTTTTTTAAGATTTTATTTATTTCAGACAGAACACAAGCAAGGGGGGCGACAGCGACAGGCAGGCGAAGGGGGAGAAGCGGGCTCCCCACTGAGCAGGAAGCCCCACACAGGGCTCGAACCCAGCACCCTGGGATCATGACCTGAGCTGAAGGCAGACATTTAACCGACTGAGCCACCAAGGTACCCCGTTTTTAAATAGGACATGCTCCCAAGAAAGCCAGGATTTAGAGAAAGTTTAGAGAAAGGAGGTTTGCTTGAAAGAATTTATCTAGAAGGTACTTTTGCTAAGTGGTGCCCATGCTAAGTGGTCTGTGCACTGGGCTTGTCCATGACTTGTTGGGTCTGCTTCCAGGCATGGCACCCACTCTACACAATGATGGCACCAAGAAGTGGCTGGGGAAGGGAGGGGAGGCTGTAGCTCTCCCATAATATTCTTCAACAAGTCCCTCAAAAATGGACATTCAGTCAGAGCTGTGAGCGTGCTGAGCAGCAAGGCTGTCCGATCAGTCCTAGGATGCCTCCCCCCACTCCCGGGCAAGTGCCCTCTGACTCCCTGTCTTTAGAGCTTCCAATACGACTGGGGGTTATCCCGCCTTCTGTCATCTCTTTCTTCAGTGAAGTCGTTTGCGAAAGCTTCCTATGCCGCACACTCACTCTTCATGTTCTTGCTTAGTAGGAATTGCCTCAGAGATTGATACGAGCTCAGATTATTACGGAGTCTGTACTCAAAGTTGTGCTTTTAAAAAGTAATATATCATGTCTTTCAAGGCCCTTTCTGACTTTCCAAAGTCTTTTACAGATTCCTCAAATGACTGTTTTTCTTCCTTTCCTGACTCCTTAACCCATGCCATTTAACCTACCTTTTAGTGAGCATCTGCTGGGCCCATCCCATGGGATATACTGCTCTGGCAGAACTAGGGACAGGAGTAGGAGCAAATGGAGCTCCTGAATTCAGGGAGGCTCTTGGGAACCAACACAGATGTGGAATGGAGCCTGGAAGGAGACGGAGGCTGCAGGAGATGGGTGGCTGGGTGGTGAGGGCAGGCCCCCTGGAGGAGGAGGGGGAGTGGGAGCTGGGCCGAGGGACAGGGGAGGGGAGAGGGTTAGGTTAGGGCCCTCCAGCACCAGAAGGTGAGCAGGAGGAGGGTATGTGGGAGGCAGCCAGGAGGAGTGAGCGCAGCTGGCACCCAGAGCTCCCTCTGAGCAGAGCGGCTGGGGCAGGAGTGGTCCTTGTTGGTCCCTGGTGGTGGATGGGAGCAAGGCCAGACCCCCAGCAGGAGCAGGTAGAACAACACCGTGTGCTGGCTGCAAGGGGAAGAGTCTGGCAGTGTGGAACCCAGTTGTAGGTGGTTTTAGTTTCCTTGGAACTTTCTCCTCTAGAGCATCACTAATCTGAAGGTCAGACCGAGGCCAGCAGAGGTGGTTTGGGGCTCTTCCTGTTCCTCGGGCCTGTGTGTGCATTTTGTATTGAGGCCTCCATTCCTTCCATCATGGGGCATCCACGAGGATATTGTGGCCAGAGATACCATGTGAGAGAAGGTAGGGAGGCTCATTCCTGCATCCTGGGTTACTGCCCAGCATCTTGCATAGCAAATGAAGATGTTTGCCTATGACACAGGTCTCAGGGCTCACTGAGACGGCCTTGATCAGAGGGCCACAGGGCCAGGTCTGGAAGAGAAGCTAAATCATGCAAAGCTTTTTGTCTTTGGCCATAGACCTCCTTAGACCTGGGCTCTGGAGAGGCTTTACAGGACACCTAGAGCCAAGTGTCAGACCACAGGGATGGGCAGGGGTTGCTCTCTTTCTAGGTTAACGTCCTCAAAAGCAGTCTGCATTTTACCCACATGATTCCTTTGTTTATTCAAATGTTTGCACACTTGAGGAAAGTGCACTACACCCACACACATTTCACACAATTCTATGCATTCCATTTAATTCAATTAAGTAGAGATGGTTTAGAATTTCAGGGCCTATGTTGTATGATAAGAACTTGTATGAAGGTACAGATTGACAGGGGTGCTTAGGGGGGTAGCATCCCAAGTTAGTGCTCTGGGTGGCACTGGGCCTTCTGCTCCCAGCCGCAGAGTTGCTGCACAGCACAACCAGCCCCGAACTTCAGGGAACCCAGAGCAACCCAGAAGAACTCTGAGCTGCCCATCCTGAGGCCACTCAGGACAAATGTTCATGATCACTTGAGAAGAGAGATCTCCCTCAGAGCCTAGTGACTCCTGCTTTAAACATAATGCTAACCTCCTGGATGAGTTGGTTTCATAGCCCATGAACAGCTAGATGAAGAAGGGAGGCTACCAGAGGCAAATTCTGGCCACAGTGCAGGAGACAGATGGCAACCCAAAAGCAAACTGCAGAAGTGGACAGAAGGTCAGTTGTTTACACAGAGTTGGCTCCAACCTCCCAATAATGCTCATTAGGCCCTGGGGTGGTCCCAGCAGCAGAGCCTGGGCTGGTCATCGCTCTTCACTGTGGTGATCTGACTTGTCCATAAAGCCCAGAGGCTGTTCTGCTATCTCTCTGTGCAAGTGCTGGAAATGGTTAGCATCCCAGAGAAAGGGCTCTGTCCAAAATGATCACACTTAGAATAAAACATGTTTTGCCACATAAAGGTCCTCAGCTTTGTTATCTGGATTATCAGCTTATCCCTGTAGAGAGACTCACATGGCCAGGGTGAAGGTTTGATTGATAGCATGGACTTGCCAGGATTGCTGTTCATTTGTGTCATTCACCTCACTGACCAGAACATGGCTTCTAGGTGTGACTACCTCCTGGAGATCCCTGCTCTTGCCCCTGCAGTCATGGCAGAAGAAGCAGCAGGGTTTCTGAGAGCTGAGATCGACCTCCCCCCAACCCACAGCCAGCGGAACCCTTCCCCACAGGGCCCCGGCCCATCCCCGGCCTTGCTCATTAGTGTGTCTCCTGCCTCTCCCCTTGGCTGAAGTCTGTTGGTCCCAGCCCATTTGTAAGCAGCCGCACTTCTGCAGCTCTTTCTCATAAATGACTCTGGCTGCTTGTTCCCCAGACTGATTCCCGTCAGGATGCTCTGGGCCGAGGCAGGAATCATCCCATCCGCATTGTTTGTTCAACACGGATATGTTTGGTTTTCTGCCTCAGAATGGAGACAGTTGCTTACAGCCTCACCCGTCAAAATATTTACTAAAAGTAACCCACAGCTCCAGGACTGAGAGGAGAATAAAACACAGATTGCTTTCCAGGATGATCAAAGCATTTGCATAAGACCCCCTGGCATGCAAGCCCTGGGCCTCCCTGCTTGGGACACCATATTCCTGGGAAAGGCACACCAGCCCGTGGGCGCCAGGCACGAGTGGCAGGCCTCCTTCCTTTACCTGTGGCAACGGAAATAAATGTGTGCACCAACCAGACAATCTTCAAAGGAGATGAGGATTTCAGTTTTCAGACATGGTTTAGCCCCAAGGAATTCAGATGAAGTTGATCAAAATCTATGCTAGGAATCCCATCAGGTCTAAGGACACAGTTGTCAAACATTTTATCTTCAAACATCACTACCTCTCTGTGTATTCTTGTTGTCAGGGTATCCAGAAAAGTCTGTATTTTGAGTTTGAGATTCCAGGTGTACAGATGTCTGCTGGGGCATCAGGAAGGGTGCCTGTGATTCTGTGAACTCAGTCCTGTGCAATGCCAGACTCAGAAAGCTTTCAAGGAAGTTAAACGACACATTTGTGTGATGCATTGTTGTGCACGTTCAGTATCATCTAAGGATAACCTGACACAAAGGCCTGAGTAGCAGGTAAAAGTTTTAGTACCATCACATACTCTAGGGAAGTTGAAATATCTTCCTTCTCTCTTTTCTACTCTTGTTTAGAGGTTAAACACATAGCTGCTGTGTTTGTTTTACCTCTTTGTTCCTCAGTTTTCTTAACCATAAAATGGCTGATAAGACCTACCTCACAAGGCTCTCAGGGAGATAAAATGTCACAGTGTGGCTAATGTGCTTAGAATGGTGCCCAGAGCATAGGAGGCCTGCTGTTACTACACATGTTGGAGTTCTGTGCTTCACCCTTGGAGTTTTCTTTCTTTTAATTTTGTATAGTTTGAAGAAACATTTGGCTGAGGGCTAGTTTTTACCACAGAAAAAAACTAGCCCCAGCCAAGTGTCAACTTGGTTGGAACTGGGGAGTATTACACTGAGTGAAATAAGTCAGTCAGAGAAAGACAATTATCATATGGTTTCACTCATATGTGGAATATAAAAACCATGCAGAGGACCATAGGGGAAGGGAGGGAAAACAGAATGGAAAGAAATCAGAGAGGAAGACAAACCATGAGAGATTCTGAACTATAGGAAACAAACTGAAGGTTGCCAGAGGGGAGGTTCATGGAGAGATGGGCTAACTTGGTGATGGAAATTAAGGAGGGCATGTGATGTGATGAGCATTAGTGAATTATTGAACTCTACATCTGAAACTAATAATGTACTATATGTTGGGCAATTGAATTTAAATTAAAAAAAAAAACACAAATACTGGATCAAGGGGCTGGAGGATTCCATTTCTGAGAGATGGATGATTTGAGTTGACACCAGACCCCTTCACCATTCCTACCCAAACATAAAAATGCTAGACAAAATATTGCTGTGAAAAAATTGTTTATCTTCTAAATAGATGGCTAAACCTGAAAGCGAGGGAAATTTCTAGATGTCAAATGAACAAAACACTCTCAAGGGCAGTGATTAGTAAGTGAAAGCCAGTGTCTTGACACCCTACTGTTTCAGGGGATAGTATTAGATCTAGGTATAAGCCATCAGGGTTGGCTTTAATATCCATGCCAGGATGGCACATGTGGTATGGGTCTGCACAATACAAGGAGCCCCTACATAAGGCCCAAACCTGAGGGACTGCCAATGACTAAGAAAATTTTACCTGCTGGACCAAGAAAGCAGCATGTAATCTGTGAGCTGCTGGAATTTGTTCCTCTCATTAATGTGGAAGTCTGAATTTATACAGCTTACATCAAGCTGAAATTCTACACCTAGGAATTAACTGGAAGATAGGTCCCAGATCAGTAAAACCATGAGGGATCCTAGAAGAACACATGCAAATCCATTTTAAAGGAATATCTCCACACCAGAATTTATGGGTTATCCATGGAGAAAATGAAATCAGGAAATCTGAGCCTGAACCTACCTAGGGGTACCTGGGTGGCTCAGTCAGTTAAGCATCCAACTCTTGGTTTTGGCTCAGTTCCTGAGATCATGGGTATTTAGATCAAGCCTCACATCAGGCTCCACACTCAGCAGCAGTCTGCTTCAGTAGTCTCTCCCTCTGCCTCTTCCCCCACTCATTCTCTCTTTCTCTCTCTCAAATAAATAAATAAAATCTTCTTTAAAATTAAATAAAATATACAATTTCAGATTTTAAGGGAGTAATTTGCCATGAGGAAGAGTTAACAGACTCAGCACACTGGAGGGCTAGCTTTCCTAGAATCTTTATATAATAAAACAATGTAAAAGTGACTATTTAAAAATTCATGTTTGAAATGATTAGAATGGTCAATAGACTCAGGAGAATTATAAATAAAAAATTATAGAGGTGAAAAACAGGTAAATTTAGAAAGGTAGAATTTCTAGAAATTAAAATTATTAAAATTGATAATGGGTTAATAAGCATGTTAGACATAACTGAAAAGAGAATTATTGAACTAGAAGATTGCTCTGGGGGAAATTACCCAGATAAGAACTCAGAGAAACACAAAGATGGAAAATATAAAACAGATATTGAGAGAGAATATTAAGACAAAGAGAGGAGACATTGGATGAAATAAAGACTAAGAACTGTTTAGAATTATAAAAAGATATGAATTCCTAGACTAAGGAAGCACACCAGATTCTGGATAGGATAAATAACATATCACAGTAAAATACAGAATACCAAAGTAAAAAGCAAAGAGGAAAAAAAAGATGACCTGCAAAGGAACAATCATTGATTGCAAACTTTTCATCAGGAACAGTGGAGGCCAGAAAGGAACTGAATAATGTCTTTTAGTTATGAGGGAAAATAGTCAACTTAAAATTCCCTTTACTGATTAGGGCAAAGGTATCTCCTGTGGAAGATGTGAGAAGTTCCCATTCATAAACCCTCTCTGAAAGAACTGCTGCAGGGTATACCTTAGTACACTTCCCTTTTTATGGAATACCGAAATCACAGACAAGAAAGGCCGGTAGGCAAACATAAGGGCAAATATAAGTAAGCATTGACTTAGAGAAAAATCAGTAATAGAAAGTAGAAAAATATTTTTTGTAGAAATACAGCAGTAATAAAGGAGACAGTTTGAGGGGTGCTCAAATATGAGGTATGAGGTGGTAATGATGACCAGTGCTAAAGCATTTCATAATTTTTCAATTATTTGAGAAGATAACAGACCTTAATAAACTTCAGATATGAAGTAAAAATGCATAATAAAAACTTAAGGGTAACCTGTAAAATAATAAAAGTAGAAAATCACTTGGAGTGGAAAAGGGCAGTTGGATAAATAACACCCAACCAATTCAGTGGAAAGCAGGAAAGTAGACAAAATGAAGCAAATTAAAAGCATAATAATATAGTAATATATAGTAATAAAATAACACATAAATAAATTCATAAAATAAGAGCAAAAATAAGCCTGAATATATCAGTAAAATTATTAATGGTTTAGACTTATCAGTTAATCAACCACAATTCTCAGATTGAATTTTTAAAATCTAGGATGTATTACCTATGATAGTCATATCTAAATACAGTGACACAAAATTTGAAATGAAATCAATGGGAAAAGGTACAGTAATGCATGCTAGAGAAAAAAAAAAACTTTGTGGTAGCATCAGTATCAAAGTACAGTCCACCCCTGAATGACTCAGGATGTGGGGGCACCAACCCTCCTGCACAGTGAAAAATTCATGTGTAACCTTTGACTTCCCCAGACTTTACTACTAATAGCCTAACTATTGATCAGAAGCCTTTTCAATAATACAATCATGTAACAAATATCCTTTTTTTATTATTTAAGTTCACTTTAGTAAAATTATTAGTTAGCATTATTAGTTTCAGGGGTAGAATGTAGTGATTCATCAGTTACATATAACACCCAGTGCTCATTCCAACACTTGCCTTCTTAGATGCCCATCACCCAGTTACCTTGTCCCCCCACCCACCTCTCCTACAGCCACCCTCAGTTTGTTTCCTATATTTAAGTGTATCTTATTGTTAGCCTCCCTCTCTGTTTTTATCTTATTTTATTCTTCCTTCTCTTTCCCTATGTTCATCTGTTTTGTGTCTCAAATTTCATATATGAATGAAATCATATGGTACTTGTCTTTCTCTGACTGACTTATTTCACTTAGCATAATACCCTCTAGTTCCACCCACATTGTTGCAAGTGGCAAGTTTTCATTCTTTTTGATGGCTGAGTAATATTCCATTGTAGATATATACCACATCTTCTTTTTTTTTTTAAGATTTTATTTATTTATTTGACAGAGAGAGACACAGAGAGAGAGGGAACACAAGCAGGGTGAGTGAGAGAGGCGGAAGCAGGCTTCCACTAAACAGGGAGCTCAATGCGGG
>RCUC01109509.1:0-27516 GCA_003697995.1 Taxidea taxus jeffersonii
CCTACAACAGGTGCTTTGTTTAAAAGTTCACGTGGACTGTGAGGTGAAGTAACAGAGGAAACCATCCTGCAAAGAAGAGCAGAATAATGGTGCAGCTGGGCCAAGACAGAGAAATGAGAGGCATTGCGAACTAGAGAAAGAAATGAAAAAAATAGCTCCTTCTATCCCAGATGACTCCCTGGGTGTCAGCTCCAATTCTTAGGTGGTCTCTGTCCCACATCTGT
This sequence comes from Taxidea taxus jeffersonii, assembly GCA_003697995.1. Lineage (NCBI taxonomy): Eukaryota > Metazoa > Chordata > Mammalia > Carnivora > Mustelidae > Taxidea > Taxidea taxus. The sequence goes on from RCUC01109509.1 coordinate 225, forward strand.
AGAATGTCTCTGTATCCTCATGCCTTAGTCTTTTAGTTGGACTGAATATGAGTTAGTTCCTTGCACTCAGATGATTAGACCATCCTTCTCCAAATTCCCATTACATGTACAATTAGTATCAAAAATAGTCTATTACTTAATTTTACCTGATGTCTGACATCATTCTCTGCTTCTTATATATGTGTCCTGTCCCCCAAAATATGCTATAAGCAGCATCAGTGAAAAGCCATGACATACTTTTGTTTGCTGTTTAGTTTTACTCTGTAAGACCTGCCAAGACCCAAGTATATAATGAATATTCAGTAAAGTTTTAATTTTTCAGAGTTATACTGCCTTTTTAGGCTACAGAGCTATCTTCCTACTTCATAATTACCTGCAACCCATAGAACATCTGTTCCAGCTCTTTTAGCTGCACTCACCTATATCGACACCTCTTATCTCTATGAGATTCTTGGATTTTCTCTTTCCCCTTGACCAAATAAATTATCTCCTTTTTTTTTTAAGATTTTATTTATTTGATAGACACAGTGAGAGAGGGAACACAGGCAGGAGGAGTGGGAAAATCAGAAGCAGGCTTCCCGCTGAGCAGTGAGCCCGATGCGGGCTCCATGCAGGGCTTGATGCGGGGCTCGATCCGGGGCTCGATGCCGGGCTGGATCCGGGGCTCGATGCCGGGCTGGATCCCAGGACCCTGGGATCATGACCCGAGCCGAAGGCAGACACTTAACGACTTAGCCACCCAGGCGCCCCTAAATTATCTCCTTTTTAAAACCCCTCAACTTGATCCTGAACATGCCATTTGGTTTTTAAATTGCATTGTAATATGTTGAGTCAGATGCTGCTGCCCTCTACAACTGAATATGTTCAGTAGATTAGATAATAATAGCTAACATTGTAAAACCAAAATTAGGAAGAATAAACAAATAATCAGAGTTTGAGACACTTGGTACATTTTTTTAAATAAAGTATCTTTTTTTTTTTTTTAAAGATTTTATCTATTTGACAGAGAGAGAGAGAGAAGGGGAACACAAGCAGGGGGAGTAGGAATGGGAGAAGCAGGCTCCCCGCTGAGCAGGGTGCCGGATGCGGGACTCAATCCCAGGACCCCGGGATCATGACCTGAGCTGAAGGCAGACGCTTAACGACTGAGCCACCCACACGCCCCTAAATAAAGTATCTTTAAGAGAAAAAAAATCAGGGACGCCTGGGTGGCTCAGGTTGTTAAGCAGCTGCCTTCATCTCAGGTCATGATCCCAGCGTCCTGGAATGGAGTCCCACATCCAGCTCCTTGCTCCGCGGGGGGCCTGCTTCTCCCTTTGCCTCTGCCTGCCACTCTGTCTGCCTGTGCTCGCTCTCGCTCTCTCTCTCTGACACATAAATAAATTAAATCTTTAAAAGAAAAAAAATCAGAATTCCACCAGACATACCTGTATTCTATGACTTAATATTTTTTAATTTGAAAAAAATCACCCCGTGGGATATATTTTGGTGATTTTTTTTCCCCTAAGACCTAATGGCAGTATTTCAGCTACAATGATGAAGACAGTAACTTTCATCTATGCAAAGCAAAGATCAGCCAGGTGACCCAAAGGGGGACATGAAGCTTTTCTTCTTTTATGACTGTAGTGAAGTGGGAATTTGGCTTGTTTATTATACACAGAAACTTTCATTATTTTGTAATGTTTTTCAGTACCAAATTTAGGGGCCTTTAAAAAAAAAGGCATCTCCATCTAACCTGTGACCCTGACACTGAGACAGCAGTCATCCTTGTGCAACTAATCAAGAGCCATCCTCCCAGATGATCCATAACAACACAACATAAATAGAACAGTGACCCCCCCTCATCCTCAGAAGCAGGCAGAGCCCTGGCCTTTTTGTGATGCAGACAAGAGGACTGTGCCATAGAGATGTTAGAAGTCTCTTTACAAATGGAGATATTCTGACACACATACAAATATCTCCAGGCATTCGCAAAGCATTCTCATCTATAATGTCAGCTCAGGTTTTTGAAAAATAACCACAGATCACAGATACCAAGACATTTTCATAAAGGAAGCAAAATATAAAATTTCAGCAAAGTAGGTTTAGTTAGATTACAGATAGAGGGTAAAAGGAAGCCATAGTTCCTTTTTTTTTTTTCCTGGTAGAACCTAAGTGAGCCAAGCTAACAGTACTGATCCATAGAAAGAATTCGACATCTGGAAAATCTTTGCTCCATCTGTGGTAGGTTTCCAGCCTTTTGCTCTTTCTCTTCCATTTCCCGTGACTTCAGCTTACCTCTCTTTTATTTTCTTTAGTGATATTATTCACTAAATTCACTTCACTAAAAATGGAGTTTTATTTTGTTTTGTTTTATTTTGTTTTGTTTTTAGGTGGAAGGAGAGCAAGGGAATACCTCACACTGTTTTTGTGATTCTCTAGAATTGAGCCTCATTTATGTCTTGACATGTCTACATAAGTGATATACACAGTAAAAAATACAAATATCTGATCAACTCTATGGAATTATATTTTAGAAATACATTAGGTAGATAATGCTTTGATTTTTATTTTAATGGTTTAATACTGGTTTTAAACTTCTAATTTAAGTGTCTTTGTCTCAAGTGAGAGAAGTTAATATCATAGAACACGCAGAAGTAAAGTTACACATTTGTATCATAGCCCTCATTGATATCATATTTAATATAATTCAGAAGAGGTCTTTACTGTTAAATTATCATCTCACCAAATCCTCATCCAAAGACTTAAATATATTTTATGGCTTGATGTTTGGATTTTCTTTTCTCATCCATCTTTTCTTTTCTTATCTGTCCTTATACATTCTCATGGGAATTTCATCTAACTAAAGCTATGTCTTCAAAGTCTCCAACCCCTAGCCTATCAGCCAAGTCACCCTCCTCATATTCAGCTGCCCCTGAGACTCCATCACAGAAATACCCATACTCCATGTCCTACACTTTCTACTTCACTGTTTTTGCTAATACTGTTATCTTTTCCAGAAACTTCTTTCATACTGTTTCCAAATTTCTATATTTATCTCACCTTTGAAGACTTTCATGACCTCCTCTGCTCTGAAATCATCCCTTTTCCCCAGAACTCTCAAATACTAGACTTGAAGTTCTCACAAGAGTTTTATTCCTTTATGTTCTTTATTATGATTACTAATACTTATTCTCCCTGTTATATTATAAAATCCATGTCCAGTTTATCTTTAAATGTCCTGCACCTAAAGGACACTCAGTTATTTTTGCTTTAAAGAAAAACAGCATTTGTAATTTGAAATAAAGGCATACCAGGGCACCTGAGTGGTTCCGTTGGTTAAGCCTCTGACTCTTGGTTTTGGCAGGTCAGGTCATGATCTCGGGGTCCTGAGATTTAGTGCTTTATCAGGTTCCACACTCTGCATGGAACTTGTGGGAGATCCCCCCCCCCCCCCCTCCCCCCACTAACACCCTCTCTCTAAAATAAATAAATAAGTCTTTAAAAAAAGAAAAAATAAAGATATACCTTCTTAATGCAATGTTTGTTGAAATGTATCTCATAATTTTCTAGAATGCTTCTTTAAGAATTAGGATTCCTAGATAGCTCCAGGCCTGCTGACTCAGAATCTCATAGGCTCAAGAACCTCAATGGTAATATATTCCCCGGAGAGTTCTTGTCCACAATAAAGTTTCAGGCATTACTGGTTAATATCAATGCAGGTTTCCCATTTATTCTTCCTCCATATGCATATGATCTTAACATGTACTTCCAAGTTTCTACCACATAACAAAATCCTAAAGCTTAAGACAAATGACTATGAATGACTAGTGAGAGTTTATATTATATTATAAATATAACCAGAAATATCTCTGAATGTCTGTTTTTACCAAATAGTGTACTGGACCACTATTTAAGACACTATCCTCAAAGAAATTACGGTCAAGGTGAGAGAAAAGATACATGTGGAAAGTTTATTGAACAAGCAAAGTAATCAAAGATGTCATGTTATGTCATATAGTCACATATTAGCCACTGGTCAACTTAATCATTATTCAACCAACTGAAGGTAACAAAATGTTAAAGTAGTAAACATAATTGGAAGTCCTACCCAGAGTAATTGGGCAGAAGAAGAAGGGGGAGTGGGGAATAAAAGACACCCAAGTTGGAAAGAAAAAAGTAAAAATGCCGTGATGTTACATATAGAAAACCCTAAAGACTCCATTAGAAAACTGTTGGAACTAATAAGTGAAGTCAGTAAAGTTGCAGGATATAAAATTAATACAGGGACGCCTGGGTGGCTCAGTTGGTTAAGCAGCTGCCTTCGGCTCAGGTCATGATCCCAGCATCCTGGGATCAAGTCCCACATCGGGCTCCTGGCTCAACAGTGAGCCTGCTTCTCCCTCTGCCTCTGCCTGCCATTCTGTCTGCCTGTGCTCACTCCTGCGCTCTCTCTCTATCTGACAAATAAATAAATTTTAAAAAATAAATAAATAAAAATAAAAATAAAATTAATACAGAAAAGTTTGTTGCATTTCTATACTGTAATAATGAACTATCAGAAAGAAAAATTAAGAAAACGATCCTATTTGCAATTACATCAAAAAGGATAAAATACTTAGGAATAAATTTAACCAAGGAGGTCAAAGACCTATATATTTAAAACTACAAGACATTAATGAAAGAAATTAAAAAATATACAAATAAATAGAAAGATATTTCATTTTCTTGGAATCGGAGAATTAATATTGTTAAAGTGTTTATACTACCTAAAGCAACATGAAGATTTAATGTGTTTCCTACCAAAATTCCAATGGCATTTTTCATAGAAATAGAATAAATAGTCCCAAAGTCTATTATAGAATCATAAAAGACCCCAAATAGCCAAAGCAATCTCAAGGAAGAAGAACAAAGCCAGAGGCTTTACTCTCCCTGATTTTAAACTATGCTATGAAGCTACAGTGATTAAAAGAGTGTGGTACCAATATAAAAACAGATAAATAGATCAGTAGAACAGAATAGCCCAAAAATAAACCTGTGTATATTTGCTCAATAAATTTTTACAAATGAACCAAGAATATACAATGGGGAAAGGATGGTCTCTTCAACAAATGGTGATGGGAAAACTGGACAGCCGTATTCAAAAGAAAGAAATTGGACTAATTTTTGTACATAAAAAATTAACTTAAAATGGATTAAAGACTTAAATGTAAGACCTGAAGCCATAAAACTCCTAGGAGAGAACATAAGCAGTAAACTCATTATATAAGTCTTTGTGATGATTTTTTTAATCTGACCCCAAAAACAAAACAGCAAAAGCAAAAATAGGCAAGCAGAACTATATCAAACTAAAAAGTTTCTGCCCAGCAAAGGAAACCATCAACAGAATGAAAAGGCAACCTGCGGAATGGGACAAAATATTTGCAAATCATATACTAATAAGGAGCTAATAACCAAAATATATAAAGAACTCATACACATCAATATAAAAAAATAAATAACTCAATTAAAATATAAGTAGAAGATCTGAGTAGACATTTTTTTTTTAACCAGAAAAGACAGGCAGGGGACGCCTGGGTGGCTCAGTTGGTTAAGCAGCTGCCTTCGGCTCGGGTCATGATCCCAGCGTCCTGGGATCGAGTCCCACATCAGGCTCCTTGCTTGGCAGGGAGCCTGCTTCTCCCTCTGCCTCTGCCTGCCACTCTGTCTGCCTGTGCTCTCTCTCTCTCTCTAACAAATAAATAAATAAAATCTTAAAAAAAAAAAAAAAAAAGACAGGCAGATGACCAACAGGTACATAAAAAGATGCCCTACTTCATTAATCATCAGGGAAATGAAAAAACCACAATGAGATATTACCTCATACCTGTGAGAATGGCTATTATCAAAAAGAGTAGAAATAACAAGTGTTGGCAAGGATGTGGAGAAAAGAGAATCTTGTATGCATTGTTGGTTGGAATGTAAATTGGTGCAGCCACTATGGAAAACAGGTTCCTCAAAAAATTAAAAATAGAACTACCATATGATCCAGTAATTTATCTTAAAAATGAAAATACTAATTTAAAAAGAAATATGCACCTCCATTTTCATTGCATCATTCTTTATAATAGCCAAGATATGGAAATAACCTATCAATGGATGAATGGTTACACACACACACACACACACACACACACACACACACACAGGAATACTACTCAGCCATAAAAAAAGAAAAAATCCTGTCATTTATGATATGGGTGTATCTCAAGGGCATTATACTAAGTAAAGTCAGTCAGACAAAGACAAATTCTGTATAATCTCTCTTATATGTAGAATATTATATATATATAATTTTTCTATAGCTCTATAATTCCTCCTCCTCCCCTAGGGCTAAACTTCCTCTTGGCAAGTACTATCAAAAACCCATATAATAGAATTCTGATCTCTATGAGACTGTGAGATGGGGAGACTTTGGGGTGAACAAATAAACCACAAGTGGCTTGCCCATCTGACTCTGGACAGTCAGATGGCAGAAGTACTGATTGCCTTAGGGAAAAGGAAGAAATTTCAGATTTCGGAGGAATAACACAACAAACATTACCTAACTTTCAATTTTGTAATCCTAGAAACAGCCCAAGTGACCCTGAAAAATCACTACCACATATTGCTGAAAACTAATATAAACATTTTAATTCTCTAATAAGACTACAGTCTTCAGCTTACCCTTAATGGAATGTATTTTCCCTGCTCCAAGTTAACCCAAGTCCAGCCAAATGTCAGCCTATTCAACTCTCTTCACTACCCTCTTTCTCTCTCACTTCCTCCCACCTCCACTAGAAAGCTGAAGGCCACTGGAAAAGGGAACAAGTGATGTTGATGTGTGCTGCTCTTCCTGCTCCTCCTGTTGTCTAGGGGTTTCCGTAGTCTAGACCTTGAGAACATACCCCTTCAGAATGCTTCCAGCCTGCCGAACAAGATAAGTCATAGCAGTTAAGTGGCAAGATACTCAAGACTCCTTAGACATTGAGCTGAGAGAGTTCACTGGGCTGGAGTGGTCCAGAGAGGATATGGGGGAGAGGAAAGCTTTGAAAAACTGGAAAGGGAGATCAGAGACAATTCTAGGCATGGAAAACTGTTGGCAAAGTTAGAACAGTGGGAATGCACAAGGCATGGTGATGCAGTTGTGCAGCGCAGCCAGCTGGAGCATGGAGTTTGTGTTTGGAAGGAGAGAAAACTGGAAAAATGGGATGGGTCCAGACTCATCAGGCCTTGGAGAGTGATTATAACTTTTACTAAGAATAGTAAATCTTACTAATCAGTGGTACTATCCCAGTTGCAAAGATCCAGACATCCTTAATATAAACTCTGTAGTTAGTAGTAAAAGAAAAAGAGACAGAAACAGTCTTTTTCATTATTGGGGGGGGGGGCAGAATGAGAGGGGGGAGAGAGAATCCCTAGCAGGTTCCACACATCTGAGTCAAAATCAAGAGTTGGACGCTTAACTACCTGAGCTACCCAGCACCCCCAGTTTTTTTTTCATTGCATAACAACATGTTTATTATAAACCGCAGGGTTTTTTTTAGATGATGCACTACAATACCAGAAACCCATTAGATACCAACTATAATCACTATTCATAAAGACTTTTGATATGTATATATTACAGGAGATTTAGTAAATGAGTTAGGGGAAAAAAATTCAAAAGCTTTTATTTTTTGGTGATATGTTTTTAAAAATTGAATTTGGCTTTATTAAAATTCAACCATTGCTCATGATAATAAGAAGTGATGCCATTAAGATACAGAAGAGATATATGAATTTAGAGAACTAATGTAAATAGCCTCTTCTAACAATTTCCAATTTTCAGATTTTAGAGCAAATCATCCTCCTTAGAAATGCTAACCGTTTCTTACAAACTAGTTTGATAAAAAAGTTTACTTTAGAGTAATCATAGTTTATACTTAAATGACAAATTTGCCTGCTCTGATTCCTGCCACCATCCATCCTTTGTTTTTCTTTGAATATTTCAGTTTGCAGCGTTCTTGCATCACTGATGATCTATAGTCTTGGTGCCAGATGTGAACCACTCATTGTGCCTGAAACTGCAAAAGCAAAAATGCTTCCATTTCCTTTAAACATTTTTTTTCCAATTTCCAATTTGAGGTATTAAGAATGACTACCATGTTGCTCTTCCATGTAAATAACAAATAATAAGAAATGTGAAAATACCAACAATTGTTTAATTCAGGGGCTGACTAAATGCTGCACGGAACAGTGTTTTTACCTATTCTCTCCATCTAGACACATGGGAGCTTAAGTATCACCTACTGAAACACTCTAATAATTATGATCTTTAGAAATTTTATACATATATTTAGAGCAAGTTTTCCTAAACTGTTTACAGAGACCTTTCTTTCCCCACTCTTTTGTTGACACATACCATTTTAAAATATAATGAAAATAGAGTACTAGAAAATAAAATTGGGGAGAAGATGTAAAACATAGAAGCCAAAGTGTTTTATCATTAGATTCAACAGACATAAAATTACTCTGTCCAACTACTATAAGAATGCTTCCTCTAGATTTCTAAATGCTTCCTCTAGATTTCTATGCTCCTCTGTGGTCATTCATCCAGTCTCTGAGGAGGCATTGGCCTCACATTAAAAAGTCTCAAAGAGGGATGCCTGGGTGGCTCAAATGGTTAAGCCTCCGCCTTGGGCTCAGGTCATGATCCCGGGGTCCTGCATTGAGTCCTGCATTGGGCTCCCTGCCTGCTGCTCCCCCTGCTCGTGCTCTCTCTGTCTGACAAATAAATAAATAAAATCTTTTATTTTTTTTTTATAATTTTTTTTTAGATTTTTATTATATATTTGACAGACAGAGATTACAAGTAGGCAGAGAGGCAAGTAGAGAGAGAGGGTGAGGAAGCAGGCTCCCTGCTGAGCAGAGAGCTGGATGCAGGGCTCAGTCCCAGGACCCTGAGATCATGACCTGAGCTGAAGGCAGAGGCTTAACCCACTGATCCACCCAGGTGCCCCAATAAAATCTTTTTAAAAAAATAAAAAGTCTCAAAGACCAAGAAGCCCAAACCAATAGTGAGTGTGAGGGAAAATTAGGGTCAGAACTCCCTGAGTCTCCAATTCAAGATTAAGGAAGCAGTGCAGGTGCCCTGTTTCTTTAGTCTGTTAATGAGGGTCTTCCCCCCTGCAGAAAGAAAGGAAGGAAGGAAGGCAGCCAGGCAGGCAGGCAGGAAGGAAAGAAAAAGGAATTTGTCCAAAAGAAGCACTTGCTAACAATTTCCACTGCCCTTCATCACCTGCTTTTTTCTTCAGTAGGAGGTATGCTCTACCTTCTTTGCAGATTACTTTTTTTCAGGTGAAGTTTGCAGACTGCCACTTCCTGTGCAGCATAATTTATGCAAAAGACTTCCATCTCCCTTAGTTCTCTTTTTCCTTTTCTGAAAGCTTTTCTTTTTTACTTTCTTCTTCTGACTTGTATTTACTTAGCTTTTTAATGTCAGTGAGAAAAGTAAGAGCTTCATTTTTTTCCCTATTTTTTTCCTTGCTTAAAATATTTGTGAAGAGATTTTTGGCTTCCTATTTAACAGAAAGAAAATTATATGTTCTTTTTCTGCTAATGTTAGCAAAATACCTGTTTACTTAAATATCATATTTTTAAGGTTCCATTAGGTGCCTCAGAAAGGAATATATATCCATACAAATAACACATCCTAATATGATAGTGGAATCCAATAGTAACTTGTCATTATTGAGTTGAAATCTTTTTATTGTTTTGGTTAATAACATGGGAATACTAATAACATTGCATGAAATTATATTAACAATTATTCAACATAGAGTCTTTCATGATACTATTCAAATAAATGTTATTAATAATATCTAAAGTGCCTTATTATGAATCTCTCTCATATAATTTGATCCAGAAACATAGCACTGGGATATTATTTCCATATATACATTCCATACATACTCCAAGCCAGTAATCACACTCTAAGCTGCAGATTCTTCCCCACCTCTCTGTGAAGACTTATATCAGATTCTCAAAGATTCAGAGTTTTGGTGATTTGCTCTTATCCTGGAATTTTCAGGGATATCAAAATTTGAACCCTGAGCTTCTATTTCCCAATTCTGTCACCTCCATATGTTCTGTAAAATGCTTTCTCATAAAATCCATTAATTTTTTCAATTGGCTTGTTTCTATTTTCCATTTTTTTATTTGTAAAAGTGCTTTATTAGAGATATTAACACTGTTGTTTATTTATGTTGAAAATATTTCCATTTATCACTTTGCTTTTTTTTTTTTAATCACCTTCAGAATAACCCTTATGTGCTTTACAGTGAATCTCACCCTACCCTCACCCTCATCCACAGACTTTGGTGAGCACTGAGTTAGTCTTTATCACTATAGTTGTGCCTTTTTTAGAATTCTCTGTAAATGGAAGAAGGTTCTGCCAATATTATCATACAAGCATTTGTACAAACATGTTATCATTTCTTTTGAGTAATACCTGAGTGGATTTAGTTGGTAAGGTTATGTTTGACTTTTAAAAGAAACTTCCAGATTTTCAAAGTGAGTAAACCATTTTACATTCCCACCAGCAATATATAAGAATTCCAGTTGTCCGACATCCTACCCAACACTTGATATGGTTAGTCTTTTTAATTTTAGCATGTAATAGTAACTCAGTATGATTTAATTTGCATTTCCCTAATGACTAAGATTGGATATCTTCTTGTACTTGTTAGCCATTCATATACCTTCTTTTGCAAAGGGTCATTTCAAAATTTTTGCCCATTTGTTATAATCTGATTATTTGTCTTTTTGTTATATTGAATTATAGGGCTCTTTATATACTCTGGATATATGCTTTGTAATTATTTTGTCCTAGTCAGTGACTTGAATTTTTCTTTCCTTTGCAGTATTTAAGAGGACAAAGGAATTTTTTTGTTCCAATTTATCCATTGTTTAATGATTGATGCTTATTGGATCCTAAGGAATCTTTGCCTAACTTAAGGCCACAGAATTTCTTGTATAAGTCTTATAGTTTTACTCCTAAATTAGTACTATGTCTCATGACCCATTTAGAGTTAATGTTTGTTTAACATGTGAGGTAAGGGTTGAGGTTCATTTTTTTTCCATATGGCATCCAATTGTCCCAGTACCATTTGTTGAAAAGATTATTTTTCTCCATTGATTTACCTTGGCATCTTTATAAAAAATCAGCTGAACATGTTGTATGGACCTATTTCCAAAACCTTTCTTCTGTTCCATTATTCTATATGCCTATCCTTAAATCAGTATCATCCTATTTTGATTACTATAGATTTATTTTTTATATATATTTTTTAAGGATTTTGTTTATTTATTTGACAGAGATCACAAGTAGGCAGAGAGGCAGGCAGAGAGAGAGGAAGGGAAGCAGGCTCCCCGCCAAGCAGAGAGCCCGATGCGGGGCCCGATCCCAGGACTCCGGGACCACGACCCAAGCCGAAGGCAGAGGCTTCAACCCACTGAGCAACCCAGGCACCCCTGATTACTGATAAGTCTTGATGTCAGGGAGTATAAATCCTCAATATTGCACCTCTTTTTCAAAAAATTTTTGATTAATTTAGGTCCTTTGGTATTTCCATATAAATTTTAGAATTAACTTGTCAGTTAAAAAAAGAAAAGAACTTCTAGAATTTTGATTGGTATTGATTTTATAGATTAGTATGGGAGAATTGATATCCTAACAGTATTGAGTATTTAAATCCATGAACATGGTATATGTCTCTATTTATTTAGGTATTTGATTTCTCTTAGTAATGTTTTATAAAGCATTCAGTGTATAAGTTCGGGTACACATATTTGTTAAATCTATCTCTAAGTATTTCATACTTTTTTATCATGTTATAAATGAGACTTACTAATTGTTCATTGCTAGTATATGCAAATATAATTGATTTTTGTATATTAACTTCAATCCTATTAAATTCACTTTTTTTTAAAGATCTTATTCCTTTATTTGTCAGAGAGTGAGAGCATGCAAAGCAGGGGGAGCCATAAGCCAAGGGAGAAGCAGGCTCCCCGCTGAGTGAGGAATTCAGTGAGAGAGACATATGACCTGATTCAAAGGCAGATGCTTAACTGACTGAGCCACCAAGGTGTCCCTTAAACCCACTTTTTATTTCTAGTTAATGTGACTAGAGATTAATCAATTTCATTGATATTTCCAAAGAACTATCTTTTAACTTCTATGTTTATTTTCAATTTCAATTATTTCTGCTCTTATCTTTATTTTTTTTTCCTTTCTTCTGCTGGCAGGTTCAGATCAGCCATTATCTTAAGACTTATTTAGTCTCCCTACTAAGGCATGACCCTTCTAGGGATTCTACCAAAGGCCACTTATTACATGAGGTCTCATCATGCTGACAGGTGGAAATAGAAACTAATCTCAGCCCTGTGTAAGCTCCAGGATGTTATCTGCCTATTGACTTTCAATATTTTTTCCCCAAGTTTGGGAAAGTTCCTTCTACAGCTGTGCAGATCAGTATTCAGACAATTTGGGAGACAATTTAATTTGGGAGATTCCTCTGCAAATATGCAGATCTCACAATGTTGCTCTCTTTTTTTTTGGTACTCTGACTTGCAAATCCTAGTTGCCTCAGTCTTCATAAACTTGAATGTCTGTCACCTCAGGATTCTCAGGTTATGGGACGCTTGGGTGGCTTAGGGTTAAAGCCACTGCCTTCAGCTCAGGTCACGATCCCAGGGTCCTGGGATTGAGCCCCAGTCAGGCTCTCTGCTCAGCAGGGAGCCTGCTTCCCTCCCCCCTTCTCTCTCTGCCTGCCTCTCTGCCTACTTGTGATCTCACTCTGTCAAATAAATAAATTTTTAAAAATCTTTAAAAAAAAAGATCCCGGGGCGCCTGGGTGGCTCAGTGGGTTAAAGCCTCTGCCTTCAGCTCAGGTCATGATCCCAGGGTCCTGGGATCCAGCCCCACATCGGGCTCTCCACTCAGCGGGAAGCCTGCTTCCTCCTCTCTCTCTCTGCCTGCCTCTCTGCCTACTTGTGATCTCTGTCTGTCAAATGAATAAATAAAATCTTAAAAAAAAAAAAAAGATCCCTCAGGTAATGTTTGGTTTTTCTCTCTCTATTCTGTGGCCAGAAAATACCCCCAGGCAGTAAGCTGGAAACATGGTAGAGGTCATTTTGTTTTGCTTTTTTATTTTTTATTTTTTTTTTTTTAAGATTTTATTTATTTATTTTTGTCAGAGAGAGAGAGAGTGAGCACAGGCAGACAGAGTGGCAGGCAGAGGCAGAGGGAGAAGCAGGCTCCCTGCCGAGCAAGGAGCCTGATGTGGGACTCGATCCCAGGACGCTGGGATCATGACCTGAGCTGAAGGCAGCTGCTTAACCAACTGAGCCATCCAGGTGTCCCTGTTTTGCTTTTTTAAAACTCTCTTTCAGGGGCACCTGGGTGGCTCAGTGGGTTAAAGCCTCTGCCTTCAGCTCAGGTCATGATCTCAGCATCCTGGGATCGAGCCCCGCATCAGGCTCTCTGCTTAGCAGGGAGCCTGCTTCCCTCTCTCTCTGCCTGCAACTCTACCTACTTGTGGTCTCTCTCTCTGTCAAATAAATAAATAAAATCTTTAAAAAAAAAAAAAAAACTCTCTTTCAGAAATCAGTCCTGTATTACCTATTATGCAATTTCTGAAAAACGTTGTTTTATATTTTGTGAGTGCGTAGCAGGAGTGGCGGTATATCATCAGGATCCCTTTGTGGACAGAAGCTAAGACAACCTATAAAATACCTTTTTTTTGGGACGCCTGGGTGGCTCAGTTGGTTAAGCAGCTGCCTTCGGCTCAGGTCATGATCCCAGCGTCCTGGGATCGAGTCCCACATCAGGCTCCTTGCTTGGCAGGGAGCCTGCTTCTCCCTCTGCCTCTGCCTGCCTCTCTGTCTGCCTGTGCTCACTCTCTCTCTCTCTCTCTCTCTCTAACAAATAAATAAATAAAATCTTTAAAAAAAAAAAAAATACCTTTTTTTTTTTTAAGATTTTATTTATTTATTTGACTGACAGAAATCACAAGTAGGGAGAGAGGCAGGCAGAGAGAGAGGAAAGGAAGCAGGCTCCCTGCTGAGCAGAGAGCCCAATGGGGGGCTCCATCCCAGGACCCTGAGATCATGACCTGAGCTGAAGGCAGAGGCTTTAACCCACTGAGCCACCCAGGAGCCCCTAAAATACCTTTTATGAAAACATTCAAACCTGTTGGTACTGGCAGTGTTTTGGGAGTCCTATTAATAAATAACATTTACTTGTTTATAATAGTAATTATTAATAAGTAATTAATTAATAATTTATAATATTAATTATTTATTGATATGGTTGAAAAGGTATACTCAATAGGCTATATTAACATAGAAAAATATTTGTGTTCCTGTTTGGTCCAACTTCAAAATTATCCCTGAAGGCATATGCTCAAGTATACCATTATCTCAGATTGCTTTTGATTTTACTATTAGTATAGCATGTTATTAAAGGCTATTGATAAATGTTAAGATCCAAAAGATAATCAACATCTAGCTCTTTATAGAGACTTGTGGCAGTGAGTTTACATGAAGGTAAAACAAAGCATTTGAATATTTTTGTTTCTCAGAAGGAAGTCTTTTATTCAGAATCAGCAAGAGGTTGTTTTTTTTTTGGTTCCAATGTCAACACAAAGATACATATAAAACTAGTATGAATGGAAATAAATGCAATTTAAAAGTAATTCAAATAGTCATAAAATACTCTTAAGTCTTAGTAAGCAGAGAAATAACATCACTGTAATTCTACATTATAATGTTGGACTCCGGGGTGCCTGGGTGGCTCAGTGGGTTAAAAGTCTCTGCCTTTGGCTCAAGTCATGATCCCAGGGTCCTGGGATCCAGCCCTGCATCGGGCTCTCTGCTCCCCGGAGAGCCTGCTTCCTCCTCTCTCTCTGCCTGCCTCTCTGCCTACTAGTGATCTCTGTCTGTGGAATAAATAAATAAAATCTTTAAAAAAATATAATTTGGGACTCCCGTAATTCATAACATACTGAAATTTTATACCATGAAGAATAAACAATAGAAGGATAAAATGACGAAAGGAAGAATAGAAGATATAAAAGAAAATGAAGAATAAGAGCAAGGACATTTCCTTGCTAAATTTGCTCCTTAAGTTTTAACTATGTCTAAAATTTAATTTATCGGGACGCCTGGATGCCTCAGTTGGTTAAGCGGCTGCCTTGGGCTCAATGATCCCAGCGTCCTGGGATCGAGTCCCACATCAGGCTCCTTGCTCGACGGGGAGTCTGCTTCTCCCTCTGCCTCTGCCTGCCTCTCTGCCTGTGCTCGCACTCTCTCTCTCTCTCTCTCTCAAAAATAATAAATGAAAAAAAATAAATAAAATAAAATAAAATTTATCAATAGATATTCTATCCTCTGCTAAGGCAATATAAATTATAGATGTATTATTTCTTTAGCACTGCTATTGGTGATGCATCCTTGTTGATTTTTCTATAGAATTAAAAATATTTTAACTTTCTGAAATCATGACACAAAATCTGAAATCATTCCATTAAAAAAAAATTCTGGGACCATCACTACTTCCTTTTCCCATTCTCTAGTACTTTTTCTTTCCTGTCTTTCTGCCAAAGTTACTAGTATAGAAAACTAGAGTGAACTAGTCAACAAAAAATGGGAAGGAAATAATTGAGAGAGGAGTGAACCAAAACAAACAAATGAACAACTCCAAAGAGACATATTCAAAGCAACTTGAAAATAGCTTGAGGAAAGTATAAAAATGGCCAATTAATTTACTAATAGCTTAGATTCTGTGAAAGATACATTTTAGAAGAGGAATGAGACCACCTACCCCAGTAGAGTTGTTTAACCTTTCTGTTCCACTTCCGTAGGACAGGCCCCATCCTGTTGGATTCTGTATGCTTTACTTCCATCTCCCCCTTCTGTACCAGAATCAAGGATCTAGTCAATCCCCTTTATAGCAATTGTGAAAATGCTGTCCTAAGATCACAAAGCTGTCAAGAAGCAGGACTCAAATGAGGTCTGTCTCTGACTTAGTCTGTTTGGGCTAACTTAGCAGAATGCCATAGACTGGGTGACTTGTAAACAATAGAGATGTTTTATCACGATCTAGAGTCTGTGAGGTTGATCAAGGTGCCAGCACATTTGGTGTCTAGTGAGGACCTACTTCCTGGTTCATAGACCCCATCTTTTTGCTGAGCCCTCACATGGAGAAGGGGCAAGGATATCCCAAGTTCTCTTTTATAGGGAACTTATCCTTTCATGATGGCTCAACTTTCAGGACCTAATCATTTCCCCAAGACCCCACTTTCTAATACCATCACATTGGGGATTAGGTTTCAACATATGAATTTGGAGGAGAACACAAACATTCAGTATAGAGCAGTTTCTTTTCTCAAAGGCTAGGTGACTTCTCAGCCCAAGGGAAGAACTTTGTTTCAGAAAGCAGTTAGTAATGAGATTCAGTAGTTAAAAAGGAAAGAAGGTATTATTGTGTCAGGAAGAAAAGAATGTTTTTCTTTCCTCATATTCACTTCTTGTTTTCCTCATTTATCACAAGAAGTGATATTTGTGACATTTATCACAAGAAGTGATAAATGAGGAAAGAAAATGCTTATTATTCAACAGTATTCCCCCAGCAAATTGATTTTGCCCTGAAAGATAGTGTGATTTTGGTGTATATACCAGGAGTTGTAGAGAAATGGTCTCTAAACATCTTTGATCGCTAACTCCCATGAGTTTCTGAGCATAGAACCCCAATATATACATTTATTTATAAATTGTATCCATAAATCATTGTACTTACATCTCTGTATATTAGAAAAATAGAAAAACTCAAAGAGCTATCTAAATAGACATAGATTCTAAGATTTTCTTCTCGCCTTCCAAGGAGACTCTTGTCTGTTCTCAGGTTGGAGATCACCAATTTGAAGAAAATTGTCCGTGTGGTCTGTTGGTTTATCGAGCATCAATAGATACCTAACTGATAGTGAAAACAACTTTGCCTTGAACACTTCAGTTGAAAATATTTAACAATTTATCACAAAGAAGATTCTCAAACAAACTGAATGTAATCCTTAGGGTTCCAGTTGTAGGGGCAAATAAAATTGCCACTTGCACCAGAGCAAATGTATTCAAGATGGTCATGCTAAATAAAGAAAAAGTAAAATGAAAACAGAGATTGGCAGCATGTAACCTATACGCTAGGCATTCTTCATTGGGGGTGGGGGGACAAAAAACAGAAAATCGTCCTCAGAGTCACAGAAGCTTCATACTGCAAATTTTGTCATGGGCTTTTGGAGACAGATAGATAATGGAGAAGTCCTTTGATGCAAGTACAGCCCTTAAGCAGACCTATTATGCCAGATAGCCACTGTCATTCACTTAATCTATTGTCCTGTTGCAGCAGCTAGGTCTCTCATAGGACTTAACCAAATGGAGTTTTAATAATTTCCTTCCTGTTCCAAAGACCCAGATCTAAGCATGGCATTGACTCTTAATAAACATTTCATTTCCCATCATTACTCATACCATTTTGAAAGAACCTGCTAGCACTTTGGTTAATCCTAATGTTCTAATTACTCTAAAGGAGGCTTAAATGAGTTTCGTCACCAAATAAGAGTGCCAATAGACCAAAGTGGGTTTGTGTTACACGGGCTTGGAAGAGAAGGTGTCCCTAACATTAGATCAAAGCATATGGGACCTAGAAACACTATAAAATTAAAATTTTATTTATAGTAAAAAGACAAAAATTATAAATTAGACAAAACTAAATAAAATCTATAATACATTACCAAAATGGAATGGTTTTCTTAGATGGAAAATATTAGGGACATACTTGAGAAGAGTCTCTAGATTAATATACAAACAGGAGTCCCCCAGGTCAGAGAGCAGCTCCACCAATGGCTGAAACTAGCCTTTATCACAAGAAAAAGGAACTGAAAAGCAATTAAAGCATAGTATTGCTATCTTCATTTCTCTTATAATTCCCAGCAGGATCTTAAAAAAAAATCAATAAACTTCTCATATTCCCACTTTCCCCATCTGCCAAGCTGAGATAACATTAATTATGGTATACTGTCCTCACCTCTCAGTGAAAAGAGACTTGGATTATTTTAAATTTGTGGAAATAAAACTTGAGGAATTATTCTATAAATGGTGAATTTTGAAAAACACTTTTTCTGCATGGAACATTTCTTTTAATAATAATAATTTCTTTTAATAATAAATACAGCCAGAAAGCAAAATTAAAAACAATTTAAAACTGACAGTGTAAAAACAAACTGAGGGTTGCTGAGGGGGAGAAGGTCAGGAGAAGGTGGTTGGGGTATGGACATGAGGGAGGGTATGTGCTTATGGTGAGTGCTGTGAAGTGTGTAAGCCTGACGATTCACAGACCTGTACCCCTGGGGCTAATAATACAATTATATGTTATATATGTTAGTGTTATATGTTAATGTTAATAAAAAATTGACAGTTTTTACATCATACCAATGATATGTGGGTGAGACTCATTTATAAGAAGTTGAAATATCTTCACAATGAAATTTGAATTTAATGAGTTTTTAGAAATGAGGGGTAAAATTGCCAGCTCTACTTTGGAATATGGTAAAATCAATACTTAAAGCCCACCTTGCTTGAAAACAGCTGTGCTCCCCTGCTCCAGTAGTCTGTCAGTAAGAGTTACATTTATGATGGTAAGTTTCCATATACCTCTTAGGTTAGGTCTATGGACTGTTCTACAAAATGGAACCTGTGCTTAGAATAAGTAGACTTTTTAATACCTGCCAAGATGAGCTACAATGAAGTACTAGGAGTATTGTCTTTGAAAGAGCATGTCACAGAGGAGGAGGAGGATGTTTTAGAACACTTTGGAGATCAGACCAGAGTGTCCTATTATTAAGCAAGATGTGTTGACTAGGCCTTTGTTCTCTTGGCTCACTGTACTTCAATTTTCATAGCTGGGGTCATCTAAAACCCCTCTGAGACTCAGGCTTCTTTCATACCATGAGCCCAGTGGTGATTTTATTTGGCTACGATTAAAGAGTTTCAGCCTATAACTTAGTATCAGCTGAGCCTAGATAAACCCTAATGGGTCATTATCACTGTCATTAATTAATGAGCAGTCAAGTTGATTGGGAGGCTAATGAGCTTTGAATGCAGACAACTTGGGTATGAATCCTAGGTCTGGTGTTTATTATCTCCTTTCTCAAATCTCTTCTCTCTACGTTCCAGCTTTCTCATCTCTAAAGAGGAGATAATACCTATAGGGGTCTATATATGTGGGCCTGTCTATCTACAGTGCTAGAAGAGTTTTGGTATGTCATAGGTACTCCATAAATGCTGTTTCCCGTTTTGTGTTTAGGTACAGGAAAGCTTCATGCCATTACAGTCAGTGACTTTGCATGAATCATACAATCAGCTGTTGATATTTGTGCTGGGAATGGTTGTAGGTCATAAATCTTGAATGGAAATTTAGGTGAGGTCAGTGCTTAAGAGGAGTTAGGAATCCAAGCTACCTTTTCCTTCTTAGTGTTACCATATGCTTGGTACATGCTTCTGTCATAGAATTTATGACACTATTTTGAAATGACTTGTGGTCAATGGGATTTCTGCCCAAAGACAGAGTCGATGTCTTATTCATCCTCAACTTCCCCATGCCTAGCACAGAGTGTGGTTCATTACTTATGCTGTGATTACTTCATACTGTTCCTCTACAAACAGACCTGCCCTATTCAACCTGACCAGAAATGAGTCAACCTGTTTCAAGGTGAGCAGACCTCTTTGAAGGAGAAACACATCCATGTGCATGCACGCACACACACACACATCCACGCACACACACATTCATGTGCACACACACAGACTTCCAGTACTTGGTTTTAAAATGGGGCCATGTAGTAGACAATCAAATTTTTTGAGACTTTTTTTAATGGAGAAGTTTCCCTCAGAATTGGCTCCCATGGAGCACAAAGGTCCACGTGCCTCAGCAGCTAGTACTTGTTGTCTCCTGATCTATGCCCAGCCCACTGATAAGACAAGGAAGACAATATTGAGATGCACATTCTCAGCTGGAGAGATTCATGGGCTTTAACAATTTAGGAACAGTATGATTGAAGACATGTGGGTTACCGATGAGCAATGCCACAAGCGTTAGTTATAACTTGCGAGCACAGTCTCACTATCCCTTGTATAACCAAGTTGTCAAAGTTGACGGGAAAGAGGTTGCATGCTATACATATTTGGTGTCTAGGGAGGGAGATCAGTGTGGGTTGAAAAGGATTTCATGTATAAGAATAATTATGATAATAATTAGTATTCACATGGTAATCTTGCAATTTACAAAGTGCTTTTACAGCATTTTCTGATTTCGCAAAGGTTATGAACTGGCCTTTAGATACTATCGTGATGCCAATAGTAAGCCTCCATGCCAAACCTTGAAAGTTAAAAGATGGCATTTAAGGGAGAGTGAGAGAGGAGAAGATTAATACTGCATTAAAAAGCAGAAAATCAGCCAAATTCACTGGCAAAGAAATAGAGTTATTAAGCATTTTAGAAACTCAAAAACAGATCTTGTTAAAGAAGCAGTTGGCCCATATTTTGATTTCATGGTGCTTGGCAGTTCTTTTACTCTTCAGGAGAGAGGTTTTGATGTACAATTATAATGATGAAGTCTGCTTACTTGGAACTAAAAGATTCTCAAAAACGGGATATTTGAACCTTATTTAGAGGCAAAACCTAGAATTATTTGATTAAACCACTTAAAAGTAAATAGAAGCATAGTTAGAAGGGAGATATGAGGAGGTGATTAGTGTTTCCTTTAAAACTCAGGTATCCATTTCCTAGAGAGAATCCTAGGTTCTCCTGTAGGTTGCTCCTACAGCCATATCTTCCCTCACCCACAACTAAAGGTTGAACTTTCTCTGTCATAAACAGCCTAATCCAAAACCGTGACTTAATAAAACACAAGTGACTTAATCAAATGCAACGATGAATGAGAATTTACCTTGAAAGTTGAAGAGAACCCTACCTGCCATCCCTCGTTGTCTCCCTCCCTCACTTTTTTGCCCCCAGCTCTGCCTTTCTTTCAAAAGCGCAAGGTTAACCTGCATTGCCAGGGAAGGAGACAAGTTATTAACTAGACGAACGCTGAGCTTGTACGAAGTCAAGTTATTGGATTACACAGGGAGCTAGAATCATCTCCATAGCCACGAAGGCAGCCGAGCGGTGCGTGAGTGTGTCGCGGGCTCATTTGTAAGCCTTTCCAGATGTGGCAGCCGCGCGCGCTTGGCGGCCATCCAGGAGGCCGCCTGCAGTCGGCGCTTCCCGGGCCGCAGTGCGAGCCGCAATGCCGGGATCCTGAGGGCGCAGGGCTCGCTCGCGGCTCGCCCCCGGGCCCGGCGCGCACGCAGCCCCGCCGCCCCGCGGAGCCCCAGCCAGCAGACGGCGAAGGACAATCTGCAGCGGGAAGAGGCCGGCATGGTCGTGGCGCCGGGGCTGCGCTGAAGTCCATTGCGCGTGGATGGGGGACCCCGAGGCCCACGTGATGGCTCGGCCCCTGAGAGCCCCTCTCCGGAGGTCCTTTAGCGATCACATCCGAGACTCCACGGCCAGGGCCCTGGATGTTATTTGGAAAAACACCAGAGACAGAAGGCTGGCAGGTGAGGGGCGCGAGGGGAGGGAGGGACGAGAGGTATTAAAAGGAAAACAATTCAGCGCACAGACGCAGATATTAACTCGGATAATTAATGATCTCATCGGCTGGATAAAGTTCATCGCCGTCATGGCAATGCTTTCCATCTCTCTTCCTCTGGTATTTAACGTTTCTCGATTTTTTTTTTTTTTTCTAATGCCTCTCTGGTTTCTGGTCTGATTATTTCTAGATAAGGTTTATGAGAGGTGTAGGTTTTTTTAACCTTGAAAAGAAAAGCAAGGTCCTTTTGAGTGTCAGGGAATCAGTGGTGATGAGCAGCTGCAGGCAGAAGCCGCAAGGTCTGTTGTGCCGGCGGGGGTCCGAGGTGGGGCTGCTCTGGCCCCAGGTGGCCTGGTTTCTGCTGGAGAGGGGCCTGGAAAGGCTGTGTGTCAGTGGAGTAATCTGGGCTACCCAGTGAAAGCCTGCTGGTATTTCCTCTGGCAGCCTGGAGCTGCTCTGAGTTCCAAGAGGGTGTCAGGTATGCTAGAGGCAGGCGTTTGAAATATAATAAAACATAAATACAGTGGTGCAATTCAGACTTACTAGAGCTCATGTGACAGCAACCAAATGGCCAACAGTGTTTTAAGGGGTACAGTAAAAGAAACAACTTACGCCTGATCCTGGTATCAAGAATATAAATTGATATAAAATAGTATCTTGTGATAAAATAATCTCTCTGAATTCAAGAAAGGTATCCTAGTCCTGTTTCATGGCTCCCCCTTGGGTGCTCTGTAAGTCTCTATAAGTCTCAGTCATCTACGTGAATGGGTCAGAGATGGTATTTTTTTAACCTTTTTGGTTAATCTGGTTGCTTTTCATATTCTGTGTGGAGTTCCGAATTGTTACAAATATTACAAGTGGCCTCCAAGTGTCAACAGATTTCTGTGCTGTGTGTTCTCAGTACAAAGGTCCTTTGACTTTCACATCTTGACATGACTTGAAGAGGGGGAAATGTAAGGGTCGTGATTGTGATAACAGATTATGAAGATAACATGTTAGTTATATCCCTTCGTAGGCTGTAAGGTTGTCCTAAATGCTCATGGAACTCTTTCTCTTTGTTAAGCTAAGCAATATTGCCCAGTACTAGTCAGGGTAAACAATGTCAAGTCTAATCATAAAGCAGGGGAGGGAGAGCAAAATATTTTAAATTTAGCTATTTTATTATGGCTTTCAAATGAATATGATACTTTAAAGAAATCCTATATTCCAGTAAGTTTTTTTTAAGATGTATTATTCAGTGTTAACAGTTTGTAATTAGCCAGAGAAAATTTAAGAAATAAGATAGTAGAATATAAAATCCACTATAATTACCTATAACTGGTTGGCCTTTAAAAAAAAAAGCAGATCCTTCATTGTTGTCTTATTTGACAAATCCATTGTCACAAGTGGAAAGGTTCCACAAATAATGTCTTATTAAAAACAACACAAGAGGGACGCCTGAGTGGCTCAGTTGGTTAAGCAGCTGCCTTCGGCTCAGGTCATGATCCTGGCATCCTGGGATCAAGTCCCGCATCGGGCTCCTTGCTTGGCAGGGAGCCTGCTTCTCCCTCTGCCTCTGCCTGCCACTCTGTCTGCCCGTGCTCGCTTTCTCTCTCTCTCTCTCTAACAAATAAATAAAATCTTAAAAAAAAAACAAAACACAAGAATACCTTGTGGTTTGGTGTTTAAACTCGAGAGTAGACTAAATCAAACATTCCTGCTTCCCAGGATTCCCCTTATATTTTCATAAATGACAGGATTTTGACAGCTGTTGACCTCCTAGAATGAGGATATTATCCTGGAAAGTTACTGCCTCTGTCTTGTCATTTGTATGTTTGTGTGTATGTACACACACACACACACACACACAGTGTATATGGGATAAAAAAATGTAGCATCGAATGAAAAACACTTAAAGAAAAATACTTTTTATATGCGATAGAAGTTAAACATTTCCACAGCTCTAACAGCAAAGAGGATTTTACCTGTTTCATGTCCACCGAAGAAAGAAATTCTTTATATTGCCCAGTTTTTCTAAGATGAGTATGACCTATTAGGTAATTCACACAGTAGAGAATCCAGGTACTAAACTTGAAAAGAAAGAATTTTGGCCACCACAACTGACTGGTGATTGGAGACTTGGACCCTTTTCTTGCCTCCCCTGTGCTTGGCACATGGCTCAGAGCTCAATCAGTGTTTGTCAGATGGAGAGCAATTTGGTGCACATCCAGATCTCAAGAGCACTTACTGTCCTCCTTCTCCTCAGACTTCTCTGCGCCCCACCTTCCTGCCAACCACACGCTAAATAAAAGCTGTGAGTTATCCACAAAAAGTCACTTCTCTGAACACCAGATACAGTCTTTATTATCTATCATAACGCTCCACCCTCCGCTGCAAAATGGAGGGGAGTACCAAGTCCAAATCTCTGGCTTCACCTCACATTGTGAAATTAATCCAGTGACAGGTAAACCAGTGTTTTGAAGCCTCTGAGGAAAATACTTCTTTTAATACTACCTGAAGTGTTATTTTCATGATGCTCATTACTTTGATGACTTTCATCAAGTCTCTCAAAAACGAACCTGAGATCTCCCTTTCTTCCAGAGGTTTAACTTCTTTGGCCATGGGACAAAGTCTTAAGCTTCCTTGTTTGGTATTTTCTCTCTCAATCAGTCAATTTTTCTCTCTCTCCATATGTGTGTGCATGTATGTGTGTGTGTATCCCTCTCACCCACGCAAACACACACACTCTACAGAACTTAAGAGTTCCCAGTTCTTCTACCCCAAATGATGTTATGTATGAAAACTATCATTTATATTTCTTTACCTTAAAATCCCTTATAAGTAAAACAGGGATTCTGCCTATTATTTTTAAGGATCCCTTTCCTTGTGTAAACAAAATGCAGAATTGCTGCTAGGAAAAGACCTTCAACTTGTAAGGAGTGATGGAACAGACTGTCTTAACTGTATCCTCCTTAACATGGAATTGCCTTTTTCTACCCAACCACAACCCACAGGGTTTCTTTTACTCCTATTATCTCTCTGACTGTTATTCCCAAACATACACATCTCTTTCCTAAACTTAGAAGCCCCTGTGGGCTCCTGGGTGGTTCAGTTGGTTAAGCATCTGACTCTTGGTTTTGGCTCAGGTCATGGTCTCAGGGTCCTGGGATCAAGCCCTGTGTTGGACTCTGTGCTCAGCAGGGAGTCTGCTTGAGATTTTCCCTCTCCCTCTCCCCCTGCTCCTCCTCCCATCAAAATAAAAATGAGATAAATCTTTTCTAAAAATCAATAAAAGCAGAGGATGACATCTAGTTTTCAGGGAATTACAACGTTGAGGTTAACAGTGGGTGATGGATAAGGTAGACAGCCCTTCTCTGGACAAATTGTGCGTCCATCATCAATCTCTTTCGTGCCTCTCACAGTTCCCTCTACTGCCTCCTCCTTCCCTTTGGGTACACAGACTTCTTGGCTTCAGGGTACATTTCATTCCCCAAAACCTGTTATCCCTTAATCCTTTCCAATAGGGCTTCTTAGCCCTTTTTGTGCTAATAGATCTTTTTAGCATTCTGGTGAAGCCTGAGTTTACTTCCCAGGAAAAAAAAATTTTTTTTTAAGATTTTTGTTTTTTTATTTGACAGAGAGATCACAGGTAGAGGGCAGGCAGAGGGATGCAGGGAAGCAGGCTCCCCACTGAGCAGAGAGCCCAATGCAGGGCTCAATCCCAGGACCCTGAGATCATGACTGAGCTGAAGGCAGAGGCTTAACCCACTGAGCACCCCAGAAAAATATTTTTTGATGTATAAATAAAATACATTGAATTAGGAAGGTAATCAGTTATAGTACAATTTAGTTATCAAGGTATTCCAAACACAAAATTATGGTATAGTAATAGAAAATGAATGAGTTGTGTAATAGACTATAATCTTTAAAATATAGGGAAGCAAATATAAATTAAATGTTTTGTAAGGATACCAGTGTGCATATTGTTATCACTAGCTAGAATAAGAACATTAAACTGTACAGTAGTCTTTGATTCATCTCCTTGTCACCAACTATTATAGATAGAATACTGGGGAGCAACATCCACATCTAGGCCAACAATGTGCAAACTTTCAGCTTTACTGTTCGGTGGCTGAATGGGGCCAGCAACGACGTCACATGAACATCTGTGGATGTCGATAGCACAAAAACCGCAATCATGTGTGATCTGGAGTAGGTTGTTAACTCCCCAAACTGTGGAGTAGAAATAAGTATAAATGATGTTTTGTGATATCTATATCAACTCTAATATGCTATGGAAAAGTCTGGTTTCTGTTGGTGACAAAGTCACAGGGACAACTAATCCCATTATAGTGAGGCAGGGGGAGGTGGCAGTTTTTCAGTCTTCCAATTCATAATTTAAAGAAAAGCTAAATTCCAGTTTGAGTTTTGTGAATATAAAAGAAAGAAATTTGTCCTCATCCAAGTTCATAGACACTCTGAATTCTACCAGTAGATCCCAGATTGAGAATTCCTGCTTTATCCATACTTTGCCTTCCGAGTACTTCCAGTCAAACATTCTCATAGACTGAGATGCTGAGCTCTCATACATGAGAGGGCTGGAATTTGTTGATGTATATTCAACAAAGCTCAGCAAACGAGTGTGGACTGATGTACCAATTAGACTGCCTTGAAGGAAAAACAAGAGATACTAACATTCAGGCTAGAAAGAGACAGAGAGGCTAAATGAAAGACAGAACCCTGACTACACACATGTACAGTAGCTTTCATCAGTTTGCAAAGTGGAATGGATAAATAAACTGAGAAGGAATTAAATATTAGCCTTTATTTAATGGCATCTCATAAAGTAAGCGTAGCTTATATAGTATAAAACCCACTGATTGTTTAAAAAGTATTCAACCTACCCTATTAGAGAAACATGACATATAAGGGGGAAAAAATGTAAAAGCCTCAGCCTGTTGTGGGACATGTGTCCCTACTTCCATAGCTAAACATTTTCAAGAAGGAAGAAAACTGAATTGTCCAGGAGGAAGGCAGGGAAAATTGAGACGAATCTCAATCCAAGTGAGATTCAATGGACATAGAATAAATCCAAGTATTTACATTAGGTTGGATACCCTGGGGGTTTTCTGTTGAGTGTTGGGTATCTTCTGTCTTTTATGAAATTGAGTTTTACATTTCTGCTGACTAGGTCTCCAATTCACTAGCAAGATGAATGTTTGACGTGCTCTGTCGTACTTTGGCCCTCAATTCAGTGGGGCATCAGGAATTCTGGCCCACTTCCCATGATGAGAAACCACAAACATTGACTCCTGTGAACTGTCTTCTGCTCATTGGTTCATAGTGAAAAGCAAGTAAGGGCACATATAATGCCTTTTAACCAAGAATGATGTATGCCTCAAAATATGCAGGCTCCTCCAGTAAACAAAGACTTCTCTGGATGTATGCAATACTATGTATAATATTTTAAAGGGTCTGAGAGACAACAACGAATGGTGCTTCATGAGTCCCTATTACATTTCGGGAGGGTAGATGTAGCATGTCCGAGGTCAGCTTTGATGAGCGAGAACATAGTATATTGGCTAAGAG
>RCUC01109510.1:0-26278 GCA_003697995.1 Taxidea taxus jeffersonii
TTTTTTTTTTTTTTTATCATCCGTTAATTTTCTTCCAGTAGCTCTGACGACCGAAGGCAAAACTGAAACCCGGAAGGAGAGAGGGCAAAGGAAAAGAAAGCTCCAAAGGGAACCCTAGCGCCCCGTCTTTCGTCCTGCGGTCCCTTTAAGAGAAGAATCTCTTGGGACCGGCAGTCCCAACCGACCCCAGTTTTAACCGAAACCTAACCCGGACTTCCCCCTCTTCACTCAAATAAGACTAACTTTGGATTTTCCCTCCCCTATTGACCAATCAGAATCTGTTACCAGGCAGACTTTAGCTGCCGCCGGTGCGAGCCCGGCGCCTTCTGTCTCCGGGTGGCAGCAATGACCAATGAGAGAGCAGGTCGTCCGAGTATCTAGGCAGATCGGGACTGTTCCAGCCATTCACAAAAAAGAAAATAAAGCAACGCACGAGCCCGCTGGGCCAGGACCGTGGGCTGGGCTGGAGTGAAGGTGGCTACGAGGTAGTTTCTCTTTCTCCCTTACCTTTATTGTTGCTTGTGTTGGAAGGCGACTGTTCAAAGGTAGGGAGGGGGCAAATGAGTTGGGAGGAGAGCAGAAAAAGATTTTGGTTGTATTTTCAACAGCTCCTTCACCCATGTGCACGTGCCCCGAATTTGGGACCCCGTTCCCCTAACCGGGTTTCCCAGCCAGGAGTTCGCCGCCCTGAACCCCCCACCTTGCAGTAACGCGGGACTGAATGCAGGGGGAAGGGAGGGAGGTGGGGGTGCGCCTCAGGATGGGAGGTTGAGGGAGATGACGTAGGGACCGGCGACGTGGGGAGGGGGAGCGGCGGGGGAAGCCGTGGCGAGATTAAGTAATGAGAACTTGGGCCCAGTGTTTTCCAAGGCTGGAAGGGCAGAATATGTTCGTATCCTTTCTGACCTCCCAGGAAAATTCAGGCGTGAGAAGTAGCTTAGAGAATTGAAGAACTTTGCTTTGTGGTGGTTATTGTTTTTATTTTATTTTTTTAAGGGGATGAGGGCAGCGGGATCAGAGGCATAAATGGACCTGTCTAACGTCGACTTCCATTCCCCCTATCTCTTCCTTTACAGTTTTCCATATTTAGGAGACTGCAGAAAGGTGGGGCAGATAGAATGGGGATGGCAAAGATCTCTGTGGGTATACGTGGGCATGGAGAAGTAATGGGATAATTTCTAAATTTTGGAGAAGGCAAGTGGTGAAAAAAAAAAATCCACTGAGGAAATTCAGAGCCTTTCTTTCTGTTTCTCTGTGTTTCTGGGTAGGGAGATGAGGAGTGCCCCTGGGGCCTCCAGGGAAAGGGAGGTTAAATCTTCATGCCTGGTCTCCTCTCAACTCTAGCCCTCATGCCGGGATGGCAGAAGATGAACCCGATGCTAAGATCCCCAGGACTGGGGCAAGGGCCCCCTCAGGTAGTGCTGAGGCGGGAGAACCCACCACCCTTCTTCAGAGACTCCGAGGTACCATTTCGTAAGTACTCATCTCCACCTCCAAATCTTGCTCCAGAACGGTAGCACTTCCTCTGTAGATGAATTGCCTCTCCCTGAGCAAGTGCATCTGAGCACTTCATTCTTCATGAATGATTCTTCATCATTCTGGAAGATTTACCATTCATGAAAGATTCTCCATCGTGGGAATTGTTACCCATTAAGTATCTCATCCCTTTTCCTCTCCCTAACAATAAAACACCAGAGAAAATCTTGTGTATGACCTCCAGCTTTCTCCTCTTTTCCACAGCAAGGCTGTGCAGAACAAAGTCGAGGGAATCCTGGTAAGTATTTTTGGGCAGAGGGCAATAGAGAGGTGGACTTGGGAATGAGGATGATGAAGATAGAAGTAACTGAAAGGCCTATGTGGGACAGGCAGTATTGTCTTCCCCATCAGAAGGTAACTGGCTTTGCAACTTGTTGCCAGTTTGACCTTTAGCATCTTACTTCATCTCTCTGTGACCTGTTGTGTAGATGCTCTAGGCATAATATCAAAGCAGATCCCTGCCACTCCCCCTCTCAACTCACAAGGGCACTCCTTGCACACAGTGAACACTCAGCCCCAAATCACTTCTAAGGCCCTTTTTTTAGTCTGACGGTCTCTAAGGCAGCTAGACTTTGGGGGAAGGATCAGAAGATCCTATCTTGCATCCTTCTTGGCCTCATTTTTTCTTCTGCCTCTCTCTTCCTCCCTACCTCAGCAAGATGTGCAGAAATTCTCAGACAACGACAAGCTGTATCTCTACCTTCAGCTCCCCTCAGGGCCTAGTACTGGAGACAAAAGGTAGGTTTGGTGCTAGAGTTTAAGATAACAGAGCGTTCTGGTTCTTAAAGGGAGGCTCACTGGGATGGGGCTGGGTGAATAGGAATCCTCATGACAGCTGTCCTTGGTGAGAAGAGTAGTCCCTGTCCTGCCCTCGTTTACCAGGAAAAGCTGGATTCTGGGCAAAGTGATTTGGGCCAGCACTGCTGAAGTGGTGGTCTGGATAGAACCACGACAACTCTTAGGATCTGAGTAAAGCTTGTCCCTTTCACTTCTCTTGCAGCTCAGAGCCAAGTACACTCAGCAATGAGGAGTACATGTATGCCTACAGGTGGATCCGCAACCACCTAGAGGAGCATACTGACACCTGTTTGCCAAAGCAAAGTGTTTATGATGCCTATCGGTGGGTGAACGGGGTGGTGGTGTGTGGGTTGGCGGGCATAGGACTACCCCCTCACCCCTGGAGAACTCCCTGCCTTGACAGAGTCTGACTTCTTAAAGGGTTTCCCAAACCTGATGCCAGGGATCCTCCAAATCTAACCATGATCTCCCTCTCTGAGTGTCTTCCCACTCTGCACCCCCTCCCAACCACTCACTCAGGAAGTACTGTGAGAGCCTCGCCTGTTGCCGCCCACTCAGCACAGCCAACTTTGGCAAAATCATCAGAGAGATCTTCCCTGACATCAAGGCCCGAAGGCTTGGTGGCCGGGGCCAGTCCAAGTATCCTTGAATGGAGAGGTGTGGTCGGAGGACCTGGGGAAGAAAACAGGGTGTGGAGGGACAGAAGTGGGAATAGCCTAGCCTTCCCACGGGGCTTGGAGATCTCCACTGTTGGCTGCTCTTTAACTTGCCTCAGATATTGCTACAGTGGCATACGAAGGAAGACCTTGGTTTCAATGCCACCCTTGCCTGGACTTGACCTGAAGGGCTCTGACAGTGTAAGTAACAACCAACCCTCCCATCGCATTCTTCTCTCCAAGGTGGAGGGCTGACACGGCCTAGGTCATTCTGCACATAACTTCTAGGTATATAGTATATGCCCTTCCACGTACCCTATGGCTCAGGCAGAGGACAAAGAGAATTTGTGGGTTTCTGGGATGAGTCACTCCCATCTCCAGTCTAGTCTTAACTAGGGTTGACCCTGATGTCTGAAGGGGGCCAAGTTTGGAGTGTGAGTGGGTATGTCCTTCCCCACTGCAGCCAGAAATGGGCCCAGAAGTAACCCCAGCACCCCGGGATGAGCTGGTGGAGGCAGCCTGTGCTCTGACCTGTGACTGGGCAGAACGGATCCTGAAAAGGTCCTTCAGTTCCATCGTTGAGGTCGCCCGCTTCCTGCTGCAGCAGCATCTCATCTCTGCCCGATCTGCGCATGCCCACGTGCTCAAGACCATGGGGCTCACTGGTGGGTGGAGACCCTCACATGTCCCGAGAAACTCTCAGAGCCACTTTCAACCTCATAGGTCCTCCCACCTACTCGGACAGAGATGCCTTGCATTTGTCTCCTGTTCCTGGTGACCCTCATGGGACATTGGGACATGCCTTAGACCACCTTCTTCCCCCTTCTCTACCCGTCAGTCAGGGTGTCCTCCCTTGGCCATTGTTTCCTCCTCACCCTCGCCCTGTTACCTTTTCCCGCACCTCTGCAGAAGATGATGAACATGCCCCTCGGGAACGGTCATCTAAATCCAAGAATGGTGTGGAGAGCCTCGAAGGTGGAGCCCCTAAGAAGCCAGAGAGAGCAGCCCAGGTAAGGAGGTTAAGGCCCCTGACCTTACTGCCCTGAGCTGGGGGCTTGGTATCCCCTTTCCTGTATTTTCTCACCCTCCTGTGTCTGTGTTCGCTCCAACGTCTAGACTTCCCACTTACTGTGTCCTCTCTTTGCCTTTTAGCCCCCTAGGGAGCTGGAAGCCCGGGCTGGGGCCAGCACCCCTGCACGCGGTGAGCGGAAGAAGAGTGTAGTGGAGAGCCCAACCCCAGCAGCCAGTAACCCACAGGTTAATGCCCTGGTGGCCCGGCTGCCTCTGCTCCTTCCCCGGGCCCCTCGCTCACTTCTTCCGCCAATCAGAGTCTCTCCACCCATCCTGGCCCCCAAGCTTTCTTCAGGCCTGAAAGTGGCTACGTTGCCTCTGCCCAGTAAGGCCGGGGGGCCCCAGGCAGCCATGCCCATCATTAACATGATCTTACCGACTGTTCCTGCTTTGCCTGGACCCAGACCCGGACCCGGGCCTGGGCAAGCCCTGCCTGGGGCGCTCGCTCAGCCGCAGGGCCCAGAGAACAGGGAAGCAGGCATAGGTGGTGACCTGGGACCCCATGACAAGGGTGTCAAGAGGACAGCTGAAGTACCTGTGAGTGAGGCCATTGGGCAAGATCCATCTGCTAAAGCCGCAAAGCAGGATAGAGAGGATACAGGAAGCGATGCCAAAAGAAAACGGGGGCGCCCTCGAAAAAAATCGGGTGGAAGTAAGGAAAGGAACTCCCCCCCTGACAAATCAGCAGCTGCCATGGACTCGGCCCAGTCCCCAAGGTTACCACAGGAGACATGGGCCTCTGGAGGGGAAAGCAACTCAGCTGGAGGGTCAGGGAGGCCAGGGCCAGTGGGAGAGGCTGAGAAGGGGATGGTGCTTGCCCAGGGTCAGGAAGAGGGTGCTGTTGCCCGAGGAGGAAGGGGCCCCAGTTCCCGGCATGCCAAAGAAGCAGAAGATAAAATTCCTCTGGTCACCTCAAAAGTGAGTGTCATCAAGGACAGTAGAAGCCAAAAGGAAGCTCTTCATTTGGTGAAGGGCGAAGTAGACACGGCAACGCAGGGTAATAACGACTTAAAGGGGCACGGGCTTCAAAATTCCTTATTCCACAAGGGGAAAGACCCCAAAGCAACACCCCCATGATAGGTATGTGGGGAAGAGTGTTTATAAACACACTAACTCTACCTGCCTAGTAGAGGCCCCTCTCTGCACTTGCTTCTCGTTTGGCTCTCCTTTTCCTAAGAGAATTCATTCTCATGTCCAGACAGCTGAGGCACCCTGTCTTGCACAGTGTCCAGCTCCTGCTTCTGACCTTTCCAGCTCAATACCCTTGGCTTTAGAGTCACTGATAAATGTGTCGTGACTGTCTTAACCTGGATCTCTGGGCTATTCTGCGGAAAGATAGGAATGGAGTTAAGTATGATGAATGTATAGGCTAGGAATCTTTTGGTTTTAAATCGGAAAAAAAGGAAAAAAAAACTAACTCAAAATGGCTTAAAAATAAAAACTTACGGGCTCAATGTAATTGGAAAGTCCAGAGGTGGTACTGGCTCCCAGAAAAGCTGATGCCTGGCTCAGCATGTCTCCAAACACCTGATTGATTTACCCCCCTGCTGCTACCTGCTGTAGGATCATCTTAAACCTGGGCCACCTAGTGGCTGCTAGAACTCCTGGGGTTATGTGTTTTCTCATTTATATCCAACCAGAAAGGGGATTGGGCGGGGGGATCTTTGTGCCAGGCATCCTTAGCATAGCCTTAAAATGGACTCTGATTAGGCCAGCCTGGGTCACATGCTGATCCTTAACCAATCACTGTGACCAGAAGGATGGGGTATGCTAATTTGCTCTTTCTACATCAGA
The DNA here is from genome assembly GCA_003697995.1 of Taxidea taxus jeffersonii. Taxonomy (NCBI): domain Eukaryota; kingdom Metazoa; phylum Chordata; class Mammalia; order Carnivora; family Mustelidae; genus Taxidea; species Taxidea taxus. The sequence goes on from RCUC01109510.1 coordinate 5,856, forward strand.
GGCAGTCTGGGATCAGCCTCCTCAGCATCACACAGGTCTCCAAAATGACCACTGTCACGGGCAGTTCCTGGGGAGACAGCTGACCCCTGGCCAATACCAGGGAGTCCGTGTGGTTTTAGCTTGCTAGGTTGGGATCAGCTACACCTGCTTACGTTTCCCCTCACTGTCTTGCATTTTCCTTACTGCAGCTGTAGCCTCTTTCCTCTTGCAGGCTCAGAAGGAATGAGAGGGAAGTCACTCTCCTTTAGACATGACTCTTTCATGTCATTTAGATGACTATCCCTACATTTCAGAGATGGAGATCCTTCCCTTTCCTATTTCTGAATGTTAGTTTTCTCCTCATTCTGCTTCCCTATCCCCTGACCCTACTGCCACTTTCACCAAGTGGAGTGAAAGACTTCTTTCCTAGTCATTTTATTAAATCCATTCTGTATCCACCAGGTGTCAGTCTCTTGTCATACATGTGTCAGGATTTCAGCCAGGGTTGTGGGGCTTACGCTAGGTGTGCGGCAGGAGGGAGCTCTGCACAGCAGCCAGCACCAGGAAGAAGGGAACACAGACGTTATCCTTCGAAAAGCAGTAAACCAACTGATATTCACTGAGGACCTATGTGGTCTTCTGCATAAAGATAGCTTCTGTCAGAATCTCGGCTCTGCCCAGGAAGCAGGTTTGCTTTCAGGGAGGCTTCACTCATTTGTTTCCACCACAGCAGATTTTCAAAGATTATAATATGTAATATTTGGTTTCTATAAAGAATATATTTAACATGAATAAATTTTGAAACATTAAATAAATACCTTTGGCCCATCCCCCAATTTATACATTAAAACATTAGAAATACCACTGAGTTTCTTGTGTTCATATTCAGTCCTATCCCACTGCCTCTCCCTAGAGGTAACCACTGTCCTTAATTTTGTATTAAGTTGCCTGCATTACACACACACACACACGTGTGTGTGTGTGTATATTTAACCATATATGTATAATATTCTTTAAAAATTATTGTTCAGTTTTGCTTTAGCTTTACAAAAAGTTTATGCTCTAATAGTGCCCTGAAGTTTTCTTTTTTTCACTTAACATTATTTCTAAGATTCATCTATGTTGTAAGTAGCTGTAATCCGTTCATTTTCACCTGTGTAATAGTCCAACAAGTACATAAGCCACAAGTTATTTATGCATTCACCTATTAATGGACATTTGGGTTGTTCCCAGTTTCTTGCTATTCCAAACAATGCTGCTATGAACATTCTTGTACTGTTAGTGCCTTTTTTAAAGGAAGATTTCTAAAAAGGTTTCCAAGAGGGTTCATTTGGTCTGTACACCCTCTGAGTGTTCCCTCTTTTCTTATTCTTTGGAAGAATAGGGACTGTTCCCTCTTTTCTTATTCTTTGGAAGAGCTGACATCAGATCGAGATGACCCATCCCTTGACAGTTTGGCAAAACAGCTGTCAAACCCATCTTTCCTTAGCATTTCTTTTGGAGAAAAATTTTAACCATCGATTCAATTTTTTTTTTTTAAGATTTTATTTATTTATTTATTTCACAGAGAGAGAGAGAGAGAGAGAGAGATCACAAGTAGGCAGAGAGAGAGGAGGAAGCAGGCTCCCTGCTGAGCAGAGAGCCCGATGTGGGGCTCAATCCCAGGACCTTGGGATCATGACCTGAGCCGAAAGGCAGAGGCTTTAACCCACTGAGCCACCCAGGTGCCCCCATCCATTCAATTTCTTTAATAATTATAGGCTGTCTGGCATTCCTGTTTCTTTTTGAGTCAATTTAGGTTGTTTTTCTAGGATTTTGTGTATTTCCTGTCTTTTTTTTTAATGAAAAAAAATTTTTTTTTTTTTTGCCTCTGCTCTCTAGGTAGTCATGTGCGTCTTTCATTTCTACTATTTGCTTTCACCTTCTTATTTCCTCCCCACCAATTGCACAAGAAATGTGCTATTTTACTTGTCAATGTAGCTACTACTTTGGACTTTGTCAATCTTCTCCCTTGTGTATTGTTTTCCATTTCATTAACTATGGATATTATCTAGAATATTTCCTTCTTCTGCTTTCTTTAGATTAATTTTATGTTCTTTCATAACATCTTAATTTTGACACTTATCTAATTTTCAAGCTCTATTTTTTTACTGTAAGTTTTTAAGGACCTGTTTCTCTACATTCCCCCAATATATTTTTTTGCTGTATTTTGATTATAACTTCACCCTAAGAATATTTAAATTACCTTTATGGCTTTTTAAATTTATGAGTTATTTAGAAAAGTTTTATGAATTTCCAAGTGTCTGGTTATTTAAAATTCTATATTTTTAATATCCATTTTCAGCTTAATCATTTTTGCTCAGAGATGTGGTGCTTTGATACTAAACCTCTGAAATTTGTTGGGATTATATTTCTGTAATTCCTGCTCGATATCTAAATGGTTTGTTTTCTGCTCACTCTTGCCTGTGGTAGCTCGTTTCCTTGTATATTCTCCATTTGGGGATTTTGAGCTTATATTTTGTTAAACTTAATCTATGATAATTCAGAGAGCCTAAATTGGGGGTACTTTCCTCCAAAGAGGATCTGTATTTGCTTGTGCCAGGAGTCAAGTGATGCTCCTGACCTGGGACCGTGTTAGCCCCTCAGGAATCTCAGTTCAATCCGGGAATCCCAGGTTTTCTCCTGTTCCGTGGCTAGGCCCAGGGCCTAGGGCCTGTTCACAATACTGATATTGGCATTTGTCCCCAGGCAAACCTGTTGCTCCTCCTGCATATTGCTTGTCTTTCCTATAGTTTCAGCTTAATGCTATTTTTGCTCTTCCTTTCGTGATTTCTCTTACTTTCTAATGAGCCCAGGTATGTGTTAGACATTATGTTTCTTGTAATTTATCCAGGCTCCACTTGTATTTTAATGGGAGAGCCCTTTCTCTTCTCCAGGCTGCCAGAAATAGGCACTACGGCAGTTTTTATATTTTTATTCTTGTTTTTTAAGTTCCAGGAACTTATTAGAAGCCAACTGACATAGGCTCTGACTTCAAGTCAGTAATGATCACAGCACAGTGGCAACGTAACAGTTATGCTAGCATTAAGCACAGAGAGCTGTGGGGGCCCAGAGGAATAGCATATAGGTTGGATGGGGATCAGGGATGACTTCCAGTAGAGATGAGTAGGAGTTAGCTGGACAAGTCTAACTCATAAAGCAAGGACAGGACAACATAAGACATATGGTAAAAAGAGTTAAATCACAGTACTCATTCTGCCTAAGAGCTATAGTTCAGAGAGATCACTTTGGGCTGAATAATTTGGGAAGGTTTCATGGAAAAGATTTGCTTGAGTTAAGCCTTTAAGGTATGTGGAGCTTAGGTGAAAAAGGGGAAGACATTCCAGGCAAAGCAGGGGTCTGGGGATGTGAGATGTAGAGATGTGACTAAAGGCATAGCAAAACAACTCCCCGACCCCAGGATGGAGACCTGGCAGGCAGAAGGGGTGTGTATGAACAACACTGAGAAGTCAACTTGAAGAACACACAACCATTATTATAGGTATCTGTTGACTGAATGAACGGATGAAAGGTATAAAGTTTCCATTAGAGGATGAAGGAACTGGAATCAGAAGGAACCAGGCAGACAGATGGTTCCATGTAGAAGGAGAAGAGGGACTGGGCCGGGCTGCTGATACATTAGAAGTGACAGGCATACAGGAAAATAAACCACTGGTGTTAGAATAGATGGAAGCATCCAAGGAAACATAGTCCTTACCTTGGTTGAGCCTGAGGACGTATCCATTCATTCTAGGAGACCAGCCCACCCGAGGATTTGAAATTTACATGTTGGGTGTTTTGGGGTTTTTTTTTGTTTCTTATTTTTTTAGTAATCTCTGCACCCAGTGTGGGGCTCGAACTCATAACCCCAAGATCAAGAGCCGCATGCTCTTCTGACTGAGCCAGCCAGTACCTGCCCCTCTACCATGAGGTTTTTAAGTAGCCTATTTTTTTTTTAAGATTTTATTTTTATTTACTTGACAGAGATCACAAGTAGGGAGAGAGGCAGGCAGAGAGAGGGGGAAGCAGGCTCCCTGCTGAGCAGAATGCCCACACGAGGCTCCATCCTAGGACTCTGAGATCATGACCCAAACCGAAGGCAGAGGCTTAACCCACTGAGCCACTCAGACGCCCCTACGTAGCCTATTTTTAAAACCTATTTAAAAAATCTAACATGAAGGGTGCCTGGCAGGCTCAGTTGGAAAAGTATGTAACTCTTGACCTTGGGGTTTTGAGTTCAACTCCCACACTGGGTGTAGAGATTACTTAAATTATGTAAGTAAATAAAACTTGAAAGAAATCTAGTATGAAACAAGTTATTGTAGTTTAGGCAATCTTCAGTTTACTAGATTAAAGTTTTGGGGCCTGCCCGCTGCTTCTTCTCTACCATTCCTTATTCTCTCCCCAGGACCCTACTCTGTACTTCCATGACCTCACCCACCGAGTGTCATATTTTTTTATTTAGCCCTATCATAAGTTGAAGATAATTTATACCTTACTAAAATTGAAATAATCATTTACTATTAAACCAAGACAAGCTATACATGTCTAGTCTATGGCCCCAAATAAATGAGCTCACTGTTTATTTTTGTGGATAATAAGCAACTTTCTTCAAAAATGAAAGCAAATGCCACATTCACTCATATACTAAACAAGGGACTAATGTCATTATATATTTGTCTAAGTGTTTTATCTCATGTTATGGTTCCTCAGTAGGCCTATCCCTTCTTTGCCTAGGATTGTCCTTCTGGCTCTATACCATGAGATAAAGCTAAGCACAACATATATATATATATATATATATATATATATATATATAATGTATTATTTAAGAAATGTTCATGAGAAGGTATTTGTTTGCTGGAAAGAGAGTGAATTCAGTTCACATCTTAGCTTTACTACTTATGATTTTTAACATTTATTTAGTCCAGTTTTTCAAACTGTAGATTGCAACCCATTCACAGGTTGTGAAACTGATTTAGCAGGATGCAAAACAAGGAAAAAAAAATACATGTTTTCAAAAAAGAAAATTAAACAGAATAGAAAATATCAGAATGCATTTGCATATAGTTAGGGTATTATTTCATGGAACCTTTATTTCAGTGAAGACTCATTTGTGTGTTCTTCAGTGATCATGATATAAAATGTATTTTTTATTGTGGGTTGAAATAAAAAAAACCGACTTAACCATTCTGAAGCTCAGTCTCCATAAAATGATATAATATCTCTTTCACAATATTGTAATGAGGAATAAATGAAGTAATGTTTGTTTTCATACACAGTAGAGACTTGGGCAGTAACTGCTGGCTTCTTATCTTTTCTCTGAAAAAAACTCCAGGGATGCCTGGGCGACTTAGTTAAGCGTTGGACTCTTGATTTCAGCTCAGATCAGGATCTCAGGGTCCCTAGATGGAGACCGGCGTTGGGCTCTGTATTCAGTGCAGAGTCTGCTTGTCCCTCTCTCTCTGCTCCCCCAGCCCCCCACTGCTCACACTCTCTAAAACAAATAAATAAAATCTTTAAAAAATAAATAAAAATAGGTTCAGTGCGGTGAGGAATTTTAGAGAATATCATAAATATCATGCTTTTAATTTAATATAGGAAACAAAGATAGCATTCAGTGTTATAATCTGACAATTGAGATCAAGAAAAGAAAAGCAATTGGGGCACCTGGGTGGCTCAGTGGGTCAAAGCCTCTGCCTTTGGCTCAGGTTTATGATCCCAGGGTCCTGGGATCAAGCCCTGCATTGGGCTCTCTGCTCAGCAGGGAGCCTGCTTCCCACCCCTCCTCTCTGCCTACTTGTGATCTCTGTCAAATTAATAAATAAAATCTTAAAAAAAAAAAGCAAAGTAGGAAGAAGAAAAACTAGTCAAAATATTTACTTGTTAATATTTCTAATTTATTAATTCATTTATGAAAAATAACTTTTCCCAAACCAAAATAAAATCAGTAAGACAGTTGGCATTGTTTTACATTTTTGGAAATCCCTTTAATGCCCCACTGGATTCTCATATCTGCTTCTGATTCCATCTGTTGCTATATCAACAAACATAATTTTTTCTCCATGTGGTAGAAACTAAGGACATGACTAGAATACAAAGATGAATCCTCTCCTGTCTTGAGTTCAGACCAGAGGGGTTTGGAGACTTGTAGAAACAAAGAATGAGTGAGTGAGTAGGTAAGTGAGTGAGTAAATAAATAAATGAATGAATCAATCTCTAGAAAAAGTCAGAAAGACCAAGTCATACAGAGATGCAAAGAAATTCACACTTGAGCCCTTAGCAATATAAGCACAGAAACTCAATACTCTTTTGCTTAATATCGTGTTTGTGAGGAGAGGGCAGGGGAGGTCTCACTTGGTTAATAAAGGTCTTAATAGGTGCACGTGGGTGATTCATGCGGTTAATCATCTAACTCTTTTTAAGGTTTTATTTATTTAATTGACAGAGAAACACAGCAAGAGAGGGAACACAAGCAGGGGGAATGGGAGAGAGAGAAGCAGGCTTCCCTAATGCACAGCTTGATCCCAGGATCTGGGGATTATGACTCCAGCTGAAGGCAGATGCTTAATAACTGAGCCACCCAGATGCTCCAGCATCCAACTTTTGATTTCAGCTCAGGTCATGATCTCAGGGTTGTGAGATCGAGTCCGCACAGGGCTCTGCACTGGGCATGGAGCCTGCCTAAGATTTTTTTCTCTCCCTCTCCCTCTGCCCCTCCACCACGCCTCTCCCCCTCTAAAAAAATAATAAAGGACTTAATAACTGTCTGTAGCTATAAAAAGTTCCTACTTAAAGTTTCAGCAGAGATGTTCCTGAAATCTTGTTTTGTTGTTGTTGGAAAATAAACAACTTCCAGCTATAAAAAGTAGGGCTTTCCCATCCCTTTCCACAATGTTTCAAAAACTGGCCTTAAGGGGGCACCTGGGTGGCTCAGTCTTTTAAGTGTCTGACTTCCACTGGGGTCATGGTCTTGGTGTCCTGGGATCGAGCCCCATGTCCAGCTCCGCACTCAGCAGGGAGTCTACTTCTCCCTCTGTCCCCCACGCCCCCGCTCATTCTCTCACTCTCTCTCAAATAAAAAAATCTTTTCTTAAAAAAATTTTATTTGTTTATTTGTCAGAGAGAGAGAGACAGAGACAGAGTACAAGCAGGGGGAGCGGCAGGCAGAGGGAGAAGCAGGCTCCCCACTGAACAGTGAGCCTCATGTAGGATTCAATCCCAGGACCACCACCTGAGCCCAAGGCAGATGCTTAACTGACTGAGCTATCCAGACGTCTCTAAATAAATAAAATCTTAAAAAAAGAAAGAAAGAAAGGGTCTTAAGGCCCTTGGGAATCCTCCCCTGGAAAGGAGGAATATGTGACACTTTAAACTCTAGGCTACAGCAGGATCATCATCTCTTGACCCTTGCCTGACAGCAGACTGGGAGCTGGCCTGAGTTATAGGACCTGACAGGTGGACTGGTGATTCCCTGCTCCAGACCAGTGGTGACAAATTCAAACTATCTTTGGCACTCTTGGCCTCTTTCTCTGCTCATGTTTCACTACTGTACTCCCGCCTTAACCTAGTTTATCAGGTTGCCCTCTCCTCATGATTCAAGCAAATTCCCGTATTTCTATTCTCCAACATACAATTTTTTAGTCTTCGGAATGCTCTCTCCTCTTTTTTGTTCTGCTGGATCCTGCCCAATATCTCTTCTAATACTTGGTTTGCAGTATTTTTCAGAGGTCTTCCACGCATTCATTCGTCATATACTGAGTGGTTAGGCCTTTTGTATTAATAGCTTTTGTATAATCATGCTACTTTTTTTTTTTAAGATTTTGTTTATTTATTTGACAGAGAGAAAGATCACAAGTAGGCAGAGAGGCAGGCAGAGAGAGAGGGGGAAACAGGCTCTCCGCTGAGCAGAGAGCCCAATGTGGGGCTCGATCCCAGGACCCTGAGATCATGACCTGAGCCAAAGGCAGAGGCTTAACCCTCTGAGCCACCCAGGTGCTCCTAATTATGCTACTACTTTTTATTCTGCCTCCTTTTAGCCTTCCTGTATTCTTTTATTATTATTATTAAGATTTTATTTATTGATTGATTTGACAGATCACAAGTAGGCAGAGGGACAGGCGGGGTATGGGGGAGGGGGAGCAGGCTCCCTGCTGAGCACAGAGCCCAATGCAGGGCTGGATCCCTGGACCCTGGGATCATGACCTGAGCGGAAGGCAGAGGCTTTAACCCACTGAGCCACCCAAGTGCCCTGCTTCCATGTATTTTTTTAAAATTTCTTTTTTTTTTTTTTAAGATTATTTATTTATTTATTAGACAGACAGAGATCACAAGTAGGCAGAGAGGCAGGCAGAGAGGAGGAAGCAGGCTCCCCACTGAGCAGAGAGCCCGATGTGGGGCTGGATCCCAGGTCCCTGGGATCATGACCTGAGCTGAAGGCAGAGGCTTTAACCCACTGAGCCACCCAAGTGCCCTGCTTCCATGTATTTTTTTAAATTTCTTCTTTGATTTCCTGATTATTCTGGAAATTCATTCTGTTCTGCCTTCCCATTAAACACAAAAGCAGGGATGCCTGGGTGGCTCAGTTGGTTAAGTCGCTGCCTTCAGCTCAGGTCATGATCCCAGCAACCTCAGATCAAGTCCTGCCTTCCTGCTTCCGGCTCCTTCCTCGGCAGGGAGCCTGCTTCTCTCTCTGCCTCTGCTTGCCACTCTGCCTGCTTGTGTGCTCTCTCTCTCTCTGACAAATAAATACATAAATAACCTCCTTTTAAAAAAAAAGCAGGGTGTATGACATCCTTGTCTTTAAAAAAACAACACACAAAAGCAGTGACCCTTTTCTTTCACCGTCCTATATTATTGTCCCAATAATAGTAATGTAGTGCTATGGTTGTAAAGTGCTGTGGTTGTAATTTGTACTCCCTTTTAATCCTCACAAAACCCTGTAAAGTGTTAATATTCCTGGATCCACTTTGCAGACATAGAAACTGAGATTCAAAGAGGCTACTTCATTCCTCCCAAATCAAACAGACCTTAAGGTGGCATCCAAGATCTGAGCTAGCCTCAGCAATCTAGCCTCGACGACAATATTAAGTAAGGCCCTATGAGGATTGGGACAGAGGTTCTGAGAGAGAGGGCTCCCAATCAATAATACTGACAAATACACAAAACCAAAACCACAGGTCCAGCTTCAGGGCGTGTTTTTATTTGTTTAGTTGTACATGGTTCGGTCTTGTTTGGAAGAAGGGGTTACGGTCACTCACCTCTCCCGACCTGGCTCTGTCCAGCCCCTCCCTGGAGGGATCGACGTCCGGAGGCGGGAGGTCAAATCCTACCCAGGCAGGTGGTGACCTCCGAGGCAGGACCACAGCCTCGGGTCGCGCCGCTAACGGCGAAAGACTGACGTGGTTGGACCGGGCGGTTCCCGAAGCGATAAGGGGCGTAATCTTGGCAGCGTCCTTAAAAATTAATAGGAAAATAGTGGTGAGGGTGACCATCTTCCCCGCCCGCTCCCGCCGGGCCCGCCTAGTCCATCCCACAGCCTAATTTACTAAGAGAGTCTTGTGGAATAGAGGGAGGTGGGGAAAACCACTGACAGCAATTACGGTAACTCGGTTGCTAACACAAACGGGCGCATTTACATATAGTTTGCATGTTCAGGTACTTATGAAAGTACCCAATGTGTCTGTACTTCCTTTCTAACAGGGCACCCGCACCCGCCTACCGACCTGCCGCTCTCCGCTCTAGGACAGGAGAATTTTAACTACCTTCTCGGTTCCTTAGCCTAGCAAACGCTACCTCTAAACCTCACGAACATTGGCTCCTCCTCCCATCCGTAGGACCCTCCCTTTGTCCTTTCCTCCCTCCCTCCTTCCAAACGCATCTTCCCCGCCCCCTTTTCTATTTCTGAACAGGCATGTTCCAGGCAGCTTACCCGACTCCTTAGATTGCTATGGGATTGGTAGGGTCCTGAGCGTCGGAGAAGCAGGAAGGCATATCCCAAGAAGGGTTGCTGGGACTCACAAGAAGAACTGAACCCTCCTGGATTTTTTTTGTTTTGGGGTTTTTTTTTTGTTTTTTTTTTTGGTCTTGCTTTTGCGGAGGGAGGGCGAGGAGGCTGGGCGGCCCGGTCCAACTTGAGGCAGTGCGAAGGCCCCCTCAGGCGGCGCCGAGGGCAGTCCCTAAGCCGGGGCCTGGCTCAGCCGCCGGGGCCGCTGTCAGGGAAGCGCCGGCGGCCAATGGAACCCGGGAGCGGCCGCTGCTGCTGAGGCGGCGGTGTCGGCAGCCCGACCCCGACCGCCCGCACCCCTTCCGTGGGGGGGGTCCCCAGGAGGTAAGCGACCCCTATCCCGTGAGTCCTCCTGGCCCTGTGAGTTGTGGGGGGGAGTCCCTCTCCCACCCTGTCCCGCGCAGCCTGCCCCTGCCCCCACACTTGGGTTTCACTACAAAACTGCCCCCTGGATGGCAACTGCACCCCGGGTGCCTTCTCCACCCTTTCTCCTCAAGTCTAGGGTCTCCTCTGCTTTTTTGGCTTCCTCTCCTGTTTAGCTCCTCCCTCCGCCCCGGGATCTCCCCCTCCCCCTTATCCCTGTTGCCTACGTCCCGAATTATTTTCTCCTAAGTCACTAACCCTTTTCACATCAGGGTGCCTCTTGTAGTGTTCATCCTTGTTTGCCCTTCCTCGTTATCTATGTTCCTGCCCCAAACCTTTGCCACAGCCTTCGCCTTCATCCCTTTTCCTATTTTTGCCCCTCTCCTCTTGTCTCCGTGCAGCCCCAGCACTGGATTCCCATTTCCCTGGGCTCTCTCTTCCCTGTGGCCCTCTATTCCTCTGTTTCTGATTCCATTACCTCACCACCACCCACCCAGCTTCTAGCTTACGAGAATTGCCTGTTCCCCTCCTCTTAAAGAATCTCAGGCCCTCATTGTCATTCCCAAAGTAACATTGGCACTGTACTTTGACCTTAATCCTTACCCTTCTCTAGAGTGCTTTATGATCCCTGTAACTTTCCTTAGCTTCCCTTTCCCCCCGTCCTCAGTACGCCAACCTCTGGAGGTTTGTTCCTATAAAAAAAGATCTGACAGTGCCCCTTCCCATTCAGGATTTCCATCTCTGGCACCTTCTCTCTTGAGTTTCAAGGATTTTGCTAATCCTGTGACCCTTGGTTCTGCTTTCCCTCTGGTCTTTATGTGTTTTCTGTCACATTCTTTATCTCTACATACCACTTATTTCAGGATCAGCTAAACCTTGAACTAAGAAGAAAAGGTGTTGAGAGGACAGACAGGGGGAGGGGGAAGCCTCAGCTATTTCACTCAGGCTTTTCTGGACAGAAGCGTGTTTCTGAAGGATGGAGTTAGTTTTGAAGTTCATATCAGATTACACTTTGTTGACTACCCAGGATCAGCCACTAGGAGGGATGAACAGGCCTGCATGGAAACTGTGTAAGATTGTGAGATTTGGATTACTTGATTTTAGGCTTGTCCTTAAGAGATCACTGAGTAGAGTGTCTTCTAGATCTACAAGGAGTCAATTTACTGTCTGTGGCTTACTGGAATAGTTTTGGTTGATTCCATAAGGGCTTAGGCCTAGGGTGGGGTTGGGGGTAACTGGAAAAAGAATATGAGACATTAGAAGGAGCTTAGACATTCAGAATCAGGACCCCTGGGTTCAGCATGTGACTTCCTCAGTTTACCTCTAGAGTGACCTTTTTGGGAGAAGGGCCCACTCTGTAGGCATCAGTGCAGTAATAGGCTACTTGTAGGATGTGGGTTGGGGGAAAATTAGACTTGGTTTATTTGTTTACAAAACGTTCTGAGTTTCACAGACAAAAGGCAGTGGTTTAGCTGACCTGAAAGGTTTTCCTTCATTGTGATCTCTCTATTGGGTCTTTCTAGTCGACAGCTGTGGTAGTAAGTCCATCTGAAAGACAAGCTCCAGGCCTGCTTCCTTTGTCTGCCTTGCCTTTTTTCTCCCCTACATGAAGTTGATGACCACCTGTGCTGTTTCTCTTGGACTTGATCCATAACTCCAGATTCTGTAGGTGGAAAGCGTGTTTGTGGGAAAGCCTTTTGAGGAAAACGGCTGGAAAAGAGAACTTGGAGTGAAGTGGGGCTCAGGAAACTAGTTGCTCTCTGGTATGCCATGTCTCTCTTGAACCTGTGATAGTGAGGAGGGCATGTGAAGTTGCATTTATTTCCAACTCTAGGCCTTTTTGGAAGTAATCATACTTCCTCTTCCCACTTCTCCCTTGTCTCTCTCTTAACTGTTACCCAGAGTGCAGTCTCCTCATCCTCTTTTTTAGGAGCAGTTTCACTCCTTGGAAACACCCCCAAAGAGAAATCATATTTCCCCTAGTTTCCCTGCTTCATTCTCAGAGCTGGGTCCACACTGCATGAGAACATGTTTGCTGAATGCCATCCAAAGCAGCAAATTGAGATTCTTTGATTTGGGAAAGAAGTTTCGGAGGAACATTTCAGTAATTGGCATGAGACAAGAGAGGGCCTAGTCCAAGCACATTTGGGGCTTACAGCAGGGAGGAACAGTTCAGAGCGAGGTGAGTGCACAGGTTACTTTCTTTGCCATCTTTCTGTTTCAGCAGGGGCTCCCAGAGCTGGCTTGGGCCGTCTGACTGGATCTGCTTATACCAGCTCCCATGGCCCTGCACAGAGCCTTCTCAGCTTGATTCAATATTGACTTAACTACCCTAAGACCACTGCCTTCCCTACCTTTCTGCTGCTAGCTCGAGAATGCCCGCTTCCCTGATGCCAGTCCCCCACCGGGGCCTCGGGGAAACATTCACATGATTCCTGCTAGGACCTGAGCCTACTTCACTATCTGTCCCCAAGTTTCTATGAGGAAAAAGTAGTACTTGATCTTCACTTTGTCCATTGAGGTCAAGGGGGAAAGATGAGCTGAGACCTTTTTAACAAAAGGTTTGAGTTAGATTTTAAGATATGAGGAGGAACTTCTCAACAGCTGAATAAGCAGCCTAAGGTGATATGGTATCTCTTTGGAAGAGCAGCTTCTTTTTAAAAATTATCATCAAAGGTGTGGTGCCTGGCTGGCTCAGTCGGTGGGGCACACACAAGTCTTGATCTCTGATTTGTAAGTTCAAGCCCCACGATGAGTGTAGAGATTACTTAAAAAAATAAAATCTTTAAAAGGAAATTATTGTCAAAGGCAAACATGCACCTAAGAGTTTATGGTGAAATCAGCAGTCCCTTTCCATTCTGCCCAGTCCTCCTTTAGAGTGAACATCTTAATTATCTCTATGTTTATTTCTGAAGGTTATCACCATAGCATTGGATAAAATGCTTGTGCCTCTATTTCTTGATTTTTTAATTTATTAATTGTTACAAAAGAAGATTGAACATTAGAGGATTTATACTTCTTGTTTATATAATTGTCATTATTATTTATTAGAAGCCTTTGTAATTTTGAATAACATATGTGAACTTCTCTTTCTTTTCCATGAACTTGTAACAGTCTCTCTTAACTATCCACCTTGTAGGATGAAGATAGTGGCTTCACTACCCTTTTTTCCAACTCACACGATCCATCTCAAAGGGAGGAAAATTGAGCTTGCCTATCTGCTTGGAAATCAGATGATCTCTTAAGACAATTCCATGAAAATACAGGAACCTTTAAAAACATGAGGATTTGTCTGAACCAGTTCATATTTTTCTAGTCCCCCAAGAAGGGAATGGTCATTAACCTGGTGGGGGGATTGATTTGGGGCTTTCTACTATCCTGTCTCAGCAGAGACCAATCCAGGAAACTTTTTAATGGAGATCAGTGGGGGGGGGGGGGTTGGAGGGCTCTTTGCCTGGAATCTTTTGAGGTGATGAGAAACAGAAAGCCAGGTTAAACGTCCCCTCTCCCTAGAGTTTTTGCAGACATTTACTTAAATGCTAGGTCATACAGAACACAAGCATGTACACCCTCTCTGTCCTCTATAGCTGCTGCTGTGCTCAGCCCTGAATAGCCCCCTGACGCATGGATGAGGATTCCCTACATTACCCAGACAATTAGCTGTGGAGCCCAATCAGTTGTTAACACTCCTCCGCTCCCACCCCAGTGCCTAGAAGCCAGCTGCTAGGCTGGGGTGGGGGAGGCCTCTAAGGGTTCCTTCATAATCCAATTGGAAGACCAGTTTAGGCTCCCAGTGTGAAATGTGGAGCCTCAGTTGTTTGAATGTTCTTCAGAGCATAGGAGCCATTTGATATTAAAGGTTTGGGTTGTCTTCTTTTTTCCTGTTCTCTTGCAAGGGGAAGGGTGATGAATATAGGACCTCTTCCTTTTTTCTTTTGCTTTCTAGTCCTTTCACTTTCTTTAGAATGGTTCCTTACCGAAGCTATATAGTCTTTGCTTTTGAAAATGAATGAATTGATGTTGGAGATTGTATTAGGACTTAGGTGCTGGAGAATCCCTTTCCTATTTCTTATTGTCTAAATTGGCAACTCAACACCTCTCCCCATGACTTGTTTCAGATGTAGCCAATCTTTGAGGCTCAGGGAGGCAAGGGAGGTCCAGCTCCAATTTGGTAGTTTCTAGTGGCAGAGCCACTAGAGAGGAGTCCAGCTTCCCTGCATCTCTTGACACCATCTGGTTCCCTGGGGAATAAGGACTGTGAGATGGGGGTCTGTTTAGTGGAAAAGTCCCCTGAGTGCTGTGATGCGGGATTCCTGGCTAAACTCTGGGATAAGAAACAATAATAATAATAATAATAATAATGGCATCCTTCCCTCCCCTCCTGGTGCCAGTAATAATCCCAGTAGTGATCAGTTGAGGCAGGTATCTGCTGAGGATCCTGGGAGGTCTGCAGTGCTGTATATGGGAGGCTATCTGAACTTCATGTCCCTTAGAAGTTTTGAAAAGTGGATTTTAGGAGCTTTTGATAACTTGGGAGTCTCTGGAGTAGAGGGAAGGGGAAAGATTTGCCAAGCATAGAGACACTGAGGGAAAAATAAAAGCTGGTTGTATAAAATGACTGAGGCTATCATGTGAGTTTTTCAGCAAACGTAAAAGGTGGTGGTCTCAGTTGAATTAGAATGACCCACTGGTGCAGAGGGCTCTGCAGAGGTGTGGCAAGGAGTGATTAAAGCTTTCTTATTTCTGTGTAACCTAAAGTTGGCGAGTAGAGACAGCATCGCATAGGCAGCCATGCTGGTTCTACTACTCAGAGGGCTCTGCCTAATTTTAGGAGAGAGCATGATGAACGAGTTGCCGAATTTTTATGATACCAAGCTTAAGCTGCATCAGAGAAATTAAATTCAGGGATGGGAACTTCTTTGACAGAGTGGGGAGAAAGATAAACTGAAGTAGCCTTTTTTGGTGATCTCTGAGAACAGAAGAATTCCCCATCTGTCTTCCTGCAAAACTTTAGTGGTGACTGCTGGGAGGCAGGAAGCTAGACTATAGTATGGGCAGAGCAGAGTAACTGACTTTTTTTTTAAAGATTTTATTTATTCATTTGACAGAGAGATAGCACAAGTAGGCAGAGCAGCAGACAGGGAAAGGAAGAAACAGACTCTCTGCTGAGCAGAGAGCCTGATGCGGGGCTCAAACCCAGGATCCTGGGATGGTGACCTGAGCCCAGGTTAGCCGCTTAACCAACTGAGCCACCCAGGTGCCCCTGAGTTTAACTGACTCTTAACATTTCAGAGGTGCAAAAAGAGGCACTGGAAGGGTGGTGGTGGGAAATGGGGCTTCCCGCAGTGATTAAAGAATTTGTATCTCAAGCCTCCTTTCACCAACCCAAAGTTATATGCACCCAGATTCACTCGCATCAAAGGCAGCGTCACTAATAGTTGGAAACTACCTGCATTTCAGCTCCACAGTAGATTCTGCCTTCCTCTTGCTCATGCTCTTGAGTTAATCTTAGACTCACTCTCATTTGTGTTTTTGTGAAAAGGCCTCTGAGCCTGTTGTTGACTACAGCCAGGCTCTGGAGCTGGGTTGATCTGACATCAGCAATGTGCCTCTCCTAGTCTTTGCTTTGAAATTTCCTTCTGTTCTACTATTCTAATCTAGATTTGGTGGAGCTCGGGAGAATTGTTCTAGGAGGGCAGTGGCTTTTGTCAGCAATGTTCTCTCACCCTAGAGAGGGATTCTTGGTGATGTGATTCCTGTTCCTCCCTATTCTTTGGATGTTATAGACCCATGAGCTCTAGCTGAATTCTTTTTGCCTTCTCCCAGCCTTTCTAGTTCTTGGGCTGTGTGTATGGTAATGGAGAAAGTAGTGCTTGGGGGGTAGGAGAGGGGTGTCATGGGAGATTCTTAGAAAAGTTTTTGGGAGATTCTTAGATAACAAGTGTAACTCTGATTGACTTATTTCCTTATAAACAGTGTATGTGTGTGCACACACACTCTTGTACACATACATGCTGTTTCCTGATTTGTTAGGTGATTAGGATTCACCTAATATTTATTAGGTGCCAAGGACTAATATTTATTGCGTGCCAAGGACTGTGCTAGATCCTACACTCATGAAGTTTTCCCACACAGCAGTAATGAGAAGTAGATGCGTTTTTCCCATTTTGCAGTTGAGGAAACAAACTCAGAAGATACATGGTTTGCATAAGTTTACACATCTGATAATGGCAGAGCTAGGATCTTGAATCCCAGCGCATTTGGCTCCAAGTTCAGGAGTCTTTCCACTATACCTAACTGCTACAGCACTAGAGAAAGGGGAAATGACATCATGAAGCCAGACAAGCAGAGAAATGGCACACTTCAGCAAGGGTGTTGATGGTTGTTTTAGAGCTGTTTTCTTCTCAGTGAAGCCTGGATGTTATTTTCTGGCCCTTATTCCTTGGGAATTTTGAGTATGAAGGGAAGGTAAGAAAGTATCTGTGTCTAGAAAAACACATCAGGACTTAGATACCAGGGGCATCTGGCTGGCTCAATCGGAAGAGCATGGGACTCTTGATCTCAGGATCTTGAGTTTGATCGAGCCCCATATTGGGTGTAGAGATTACTTAAATAAAAATAAAACTTTAAAAAAAAGACTTTGATACCAAATAGAGGTGAGATGCTTAGGACCTGTGTCTGGAATGTTATAGGAGTGAGGAAATATGACTTAAAGAGGAAAAGAGAAAGGTATTGGCAGGCATGTCAAGGGAAATATAAGAAGACCACAAAGATAGAAAAGCATTTGAAGAGTGAGGGACAAGGGAATAAGACCAGAATTGCTTCCCAGTCTACCTGAAGAATTTGTAAACCTATGTAAACATAACGTGTAAAGCAGCATTTTGCAAAATCAAGTTAGGAACAGAGGCTAAGTAGATAGCTAAGTACAGAAGGAGGGGAGAGTACTGTGGCGATCAGCAGCGGAGGTAGTCAGGGAAGGCTTCCTGGGAGATGACTTCTCATCTGATTTTGAAGGAGTCTAGGAAGACAAAAGAGAGGAGGGGCCCAGGAAGTTTTCATGGTGGGCGGAAGGAAGACCTGAGGATGGCACTACTAACCAGTGTATGTATGTGTCTCCCTTTCTGTTCCTTTCTCCCTCCTTCCTCCTGTAGCTTGGAAGCTTGAAGTCTGGCTGTGGCCATGGGAGACATGGTGGTGGAACCTGCCCCCCTGAAGCCAACTTCTGAGCCCACTCCTGGCCCGCCAGGGAATAATGGGGGTTCCTTGCTAGGCGTCATCACAGAGGGGGTCGGGGAACTATCAGTGATTGACCCTGAGGTAGCCCAGAAGGCCTGCCAGGAGGTGCTGGAGCAAGTCAAGCTTTTGCATGGAGGCGTGGCCGTATCTAGCACAGACACCCCACTGGAGTTGGTCAATGGGGATGTTTTGGACAATGCAATCCGTTGCCTGGACGATCCACCTGCCCAGATAAGGGAGGAGGAAGATGAAATGGGGGCCACTGTGGCCTCAAGCACAGCCAAGGGATCAAGGAGGCGACGGCAGAACAACTCTGCCAAACAGTCCTGGCTGCTGAGGCTGTTTGAGTCAAAACTATTTGACATCTCCATGGCCATTTCATACCTGTACAACTCCAAGGAGCCTGGAGTACAAGCCTACATTGGCAACCGGCTCTTCTGCTTTCGCAATGAGGATGTGGATTTCTATCTGCCTCAGTTGCTTAACATGTACATCCACATGGATGAAGACGTGGGTGACGCCATCAAGCCCTACATAGTACATCGCTGCCGCCAGAGCATTAACTTTTCCCTCCAGTGCGCCCTGTTGCTTGGGGCCTACTCTTCAGACATGCACATTTCCACTCAGCGACACTCCCGTGGGACCAAGCTCCGGAAGCTGATCCTCTCAGATGAGCTAAAGCCAGCTCACCGAAAGAGGGAGCTGCCCTCCTTGAGCCCAGCCCCTGACATGGGACTGTCTCCCTCTAAGAGGACTCATCAGCGCTCAAAGTCCGATGCCACCGCCAGCATAAGTCTCAGCAGCAACCTGAAACGAACAGCCAGCAACCCTAAAGTGGAAAATGAGGATGAGGTAAAATGCCTGGGAGGGGCAGTGGGGCAAGATGGCATGGAGACAGGATGTCTGACATACAGTTCCTCTGTCCTTTTCTCTCCTTCCCTCTGTTTCATTTCACTGATAAAAGCATGGGATGCCAGAGTGGAAAAAGACCTTAGAAATCATGTATTCCAACTGTCTCACTTTACAAAGGAAGAACTCAGAGACCTAGAGAGATAGAAGTGACTTGCCTCAGGTCATGTAGCTGACAGCAAGGCTGACACTCCTGACTCTGTCCAGTTGTTTTTTACTCAACTTCACTGCCATTCCATTAACCACTTACACTAAGAACAGTGGCAGAGACCCTCCCTACCCTGACTTGAGACCTGGGATATATACCAGAACCTCTCAGAGTAGCAGCCATCAGGGAGGAAAAGGGATGGTGTGTGTGCTGGGGGGGAAGGGTATAAATGTTATTTATACCCTTCCCTTAACTTCATTCTCCTGGTCACTCCTCCTCATAATCCTCTGCCCTACTCTCCAAAGATCCTGCTTTTTGTTGACTTAAGAATAAGGTTCCTTCCCTATCACTGAGATATCTGCAGAATGCCCTCATCCCTGCCTTTCCTCAGGGGAAGGGATGTCTTAGCATTTGGGAGAAGCACAAAGGGAAGAAGGAACTGGTCTTGGTGTAGAGGAGATCTTGGGCATGTCCAGAGTCTAATCAGAGACCTGAAAGCTGGAAAGAAGAGAAGGCCACAGGAGCAATTGGGGGTATTGAGAGCAGGGTGGAGATAAGCACATCGGTAGGTTATGCCCACTTTCCATTCCATGTCTGGACAGATAGCTTGGAAGTTGCCACTGGACAATTAAGTGTCAGTGACCTGGTGTCCCAGCCAGACAATGATGCCCCAGTTCCCCCTCTGACTCACCACTGGCCCAGCTTCATCCTGGCTGCCAGCCCAGCCTAGGAAAGAAGGGAGAAAAGAACAAGGAATTTGCACTTGTTGGAAAATGCATATTGCTGTGGTGGTGGCATCTGCCCCATGGGGCACATAACCCACCTACAGTTTTGATACAATGGGACTTCTTTTCAGCTTCTTTGAATCTGAGTGACCAGGGAAGGGAAAAGGCAGGACAGAGGGAGGCTACAGAGCCTGCTTTCTGGGAAATTTGGGGTTTTGTTAGGATAATAATAGTGAAGCTAAAAGAGCTGACATGTATTGGGCCCTTCTTAAGTGCCAAGCATCATGCCAAGTACTTTACGTTTCATCCTCAACAGTCCTAAGAGACAGGGATTATTTTACCATTGAAGAGACAAGCTTAGAGAGGTGAGGTGATTTGCCCAGCATCCCACAGCTGGGCCTCACATCACAGGTGTTGCTGTTAATCATTCAGCTGAGCCATCTTGCTTATTTCTCAGCATCTGCATTCCCAGGCCCTCAGCTGTCCACTTGGGGAAGAGTGGCCTAAGCCCATCTAGGTTTCCACAATTCCATGCACAGGCAGAAGAGCCCAGACGTTCTCAGAACCAAAATGGACCATTTTCTTTTCTGGTTGAGCTTGGCAGGGAAGTTCAGAGTCATGAGGGAGGTTGTTGCAGAACAAGAAGAATCATCCACATCCGGTGGGACTAAGGTCCTGAAGGGTTTGAGGTCAAGCCTGTAGCAGTATATGTGTGAGCAGCTGCAACTGAGCCCCTTGGTGCCTCCTGTCAGGCATGGCTTTTTTCTATATGCACTCGGTAGTCGTCATCTTAGGACCAGAAAAGCTGAAGCCTCGGGCCTACTCTGTGCTGGTCCTTGGTCCCTCTTCCTTGGATCTAACTCCTTCCGAGGATGCGATTATGGGTGACTATGAGACAGGTATTCTGTGAGCACTAAATCCTCTGGGGTGGCTTCTCTGGCTGCCATTCTTCCCTGGCTCCTTATCATGGGTTATTAGATCCAGGAAAGGAAGGAGATACCAGATCCCTAGGCATTCC
>ML097941.1:3133-23106 GCA_003697995.1 Taxidea taxus jeffersonii
CAACTGGCCCAGCTTTTTGCATAATGACACTTTCTGTTTCTGGGCCATGGTACAGAGGATAGAAGAACCAACAGAGAAAACATATCATTATCAATGAGATATGACAAAGAGTTTGGGGCTTCTGAGGTGGCTGGGTTTTATGGGACAGTGTGCTTCAGAGAAAGGAGCTCTAAAGGAAAGGAACTGGAGAAATCTGCAAAGAGTTGCCCTTCCAACTTTGATTATACACTAAGCCTTGGAGACCCAGGGCAAAATTCCATAAGACCAGCCAAAGGCCCACTACAACTTTTACCACAGTGAAAGAAATATCACTGGAGAATGAACAACTGCAAGGGTATTGTGAAATGAGTAACTAATCAAGTTCACACATGTTCGGAAACATGTAATTCCAACAGCCAAATGGAGACCTTCTTACACATTCTGGACCTCCAGTAGGGATCCCAGAAATTACACATCTTAGAAGCAGGAGTAATTTAGATCAAAAAGAAAGGCTACTCTGATATGATAAAGAAAATAAAAAGCCTCAAAAAGATCAAGCTGATTTGCAAGCATTTTTACTATATGCTATGACTACCCTCAGTACTTCAATAAGGAAGACAATGCAAACATGCAATAATATAGGATACATAGTGTCTGACTTTAAATCAAAAGTCACTAGACATAAAAAGGGACAGAAAAATATGACAATAATCAGGAGGGAAATCAGTGACTAAAAATCAAACTGGAAAAGTCAGAAATAATGGAAGCAGAGTGTAAGGAATTTAAAATGGTTGTTATAAACATGTGCAATGATTTAAAATTAAATACTAACATAATAAAAATATCAAATATCAGTAGAGAAACATAAACTATAAGAAATAAAATGAAAATTCTAAAACTTCATACTATAACATCTATAATGGAATTTTCAATGGATCAGCTTAACATCAAGTTTGATGCAGAATAAAAATGATAACTTTAAGTACCAGGGGGAAAAAAAAAGATACAAACTTAAAAAGACAAAATAAAAAAGGCTGATACAAAATTAGCAATGTAAACCAGATTAAAAATCCATGTAACTGAAATACCAAAAAGAGAAGAGAGAGAGTTAAATAGGAAAAGAAAAATTTTTTAAAGAAATAATAGTTGAAGTGTTTTTAATTTGATAAAAACTATAAACCCACAGACTCAAAAAAACCTTAATGAATATAACAGGAATAATCAAAAGGAATAATTCACCAAAGAATAGTATGCTGAAATTCTGAAAATCAATAAAAAAGAAAACAAATCTTAAAAGCAAACAAGAAATAAAAGACACATCACTTACAGAGGAACAACAATAAGAAAATTAACAACCTTTCATCAGAAACAATACAAGCTAGATGATAATAACATGAAAACTTTAAAGTGATAAAAGAAAAAAGTATCATTCTAAATATATGTTCAGCAAAAAAGGAAAGAACTTCAAATAAGAACATTTATGTAGACAAATAAAAGCTGAAATAATGTCACCATCATCAGATGAGCACAGTAAGAAATGCTAAAAGTACGAATTCAGACAGAAGAGAATTACTACTATACTGAAGTATAACATAAAGAAATGAGAAGCACAAATATATGGCTAAGTTGAAAGGTAAGTATTTTTTCTTTACTTTCTTAAATTACTTCAAAGCAAATTGACCATTGAGAGCAAAAATCACACTGCCCTGTGAGGTTTATAACATATCTAAAAGAAAAATGTATAATGAGAGAAAAAAGGATGGGAGGGGTGAAATGGAAGAGTTATTATAAAGACAAAAACTTGAACAAGTACTTAACAAAGGAATATATTGTATATTATACATATATACATGTACACATACATATACACATATACATTATACATGTACTTATATATGATATGTAAACATAAAATTGGTCAATAAGCAAATAAAATAGTGTTGAACATCACTAACCATCAGGGATATGATTATTAAAACCATAATGACAGTTTATTGCACTTGCACTGAAATAGCTAAAATTTTTAAAAAGTGACAACCACAAGTATTAATGATCTCTAAAGTAAATCATACACCAATTGGGAAGATGGCAGAAGAATAGGGGAGCCTCATTTCATCTGGTCCCTTGCATTCAGCAAGATATCTAGCAAATCATTCTGAACACCTGTGAATTCAACCTGAGATCTAAGAAAAGAATTGCTGCAATTTTACAAATAGATAAGCAACCACTTTCTACAAGGTAGGCAGTGTAGACAAGTGAATCTGAGGGGATATATGGAAGATAAGCTGAGGGGGAGGGAGCCTCCATAGGCTGGCTACCAGAATGATATAGACCTGGAGCACAAAATCACAACTTTTAGAAGTCTTCTCCAGTAAGAAACATTCCTGCCTAAAAGGTGCCCAGGTACCAAAGGGGTGTGGAATCCTAGGTGAGACAGTGTGGTCTCATGATGCAGGAGGTCATAGAAAGAACAGAGGTGCCTAAGGGCAGCAGAGTTCTCCAGCATTAGAGGAGGGAAGCCAGCTACAATCAGCATGGAGTGGGCTTTCAACATGGCACTGCTGTAAACTGAGAACCCGGGCAGGATCAAGTGATGGCTTTCCAAGCAGGAGCCCAGCAAGCAGCTGAACTCCAAGAGACTCCCCTCCTCCCCTGGGAGGATTGGTGTGGGTGCAAAACTTGGGATTCTGCAGAGTTTGGTGCACACAAGTGATTGGCTGAATACATTATATGTTTTTATTATTGTTTTTTTAAGTGATGGACTGCTTTTCACTGAGGGCACACGGAAGAGAGGGTGGCAGCTTTCATTGGGCTGGAGGCTGGAGATCAGGGCACTGCCATTTTTGTTTTTTTTATTCATCTTGTAAAACAGCATGGAAAGCTTTCAGGGAACAAAAGCCACATAGAGCAACCTGAAACAGCTTACATTAAGACCGGCCCCCTGGCAAGGGGTGGTACAACCACCCAGGCAAACACACCAGAATCAGTGGAATAGGATCCCAAAAGACTAGCAGGAATAGCAGGCTAATATGAAGTTAACAGATCACACAGAACTGGAAAACTCCTGAGCTAGCAGAAAACAGGATATAGAATATATAGAATTGAATGTTTTTTTCTCATGATTCTTTGGTCTTTAAGTTTAAAAATTTTCTTTTTTTTTTCTTTTCAAATATTTTCTTATTTTATCAATTTTTTAAGTTTTTTTTTAATTTTCACTTTTACATTTACATTTTACATTTACATTATATATTTTATAGATATGTTCTTTATTTTTGGCCTCCTTTTACTATATTTAATTATATATAAATATATATGTATATTTTTTCTTTATAATTTTTCAGTCTAGTGTCTTCTAACAAAATACACCAGGACCAAGTGTATCACTCTGTTTTGTCCACCTGTATGATAATATTATTTCTTCCCCCTCCCCTGTTTATTTCTTGTTTGGTTTCAGATCTCTTCGGAATTGTCAAGTGTATACTTTTCTGGGGTCATGGTTGGTATTTTTTTATTTTGTTCTCTCATTCAGCAATTTTTCTCTGGACAGAAGGACTAAAAGGAGAAATTCACCACAAAAGAAAACCATAGGTTTAATCAATATGGATATAAGCAGGATGTCAGACATAGAATTCAGAATAACAATTATAAAAATACAGCTGAGCCTGAAAAAAGCATAAAAGACAGTAAGAATCCCTTAGTGCAGAAATAAAAGAACTAAAATCTAATCGGGCCAAAATTAAAAATGCTTTAACTGAGATGTAGTCTAAAATGGATGTTCTAATGGGTACAGTAAATGAGGCAGAAGAGACAGTCAGTGACATAGAAGACAAAATGATGGAAAGTAAGGAAATTGAAGAAAAGAGAAAACAACTACTGGGTCTGAGGGGAGGCTTCAAGAACTCAGCAATACCTTAAAATGAAAATAATATTAGAATAATTGGAGTCCCAGAGGAAAAGAAATGAGAAAGAGAGGGACAGAAGGTATATATGAACAAATCATAGCTGAGAACTTCCCTAATCTGAGGAAGGAAACAGACATTCAAGTCCAGGGTCATGGAGAACAACCCCAAAATCAATAAAAATAAATCAATATCCCTACATATAATAGTGAAGCTTGTAAATTTCAGAGATATAGAGAAAATCCTGAAAGCAGCTCAAGACAAGAGGTCCATAATCTATAAGAGTAGAAACATTAAACTGGCATTAGACTATTCACACAGATGTGGCAGGCCAGAAAGACTGGTGTGATATATTCAGGGTACTAAATGAGAAAAACACACACCCAAGAATATTTTATACAGCAAGGCTGTCATTCAGAATGGAAGGAGAGATAAAGAGTTTCCAGGACAAACAGAAACTAAAAGAATTGGTAATCATTAAACCAGCCCTGTAGGAAACATTAAAGGGGATCTTGTAAGCAAGAACCCAAAAGTAACACAGACCATAACGGAACAGAAACAATGACTTTACAGGTAATACAATAACTTTACAGGTAATATAGTGGCACTAAATTCATATCTTTCAATAGTTATCTGAATGTAAATAGGCTAAATGCGCCAATTAAATCTGAATGTAAATGGCCTAATGCTCCAATCCAAGCACACAGGATATCAGATTGGATGAAAAAGTAAGATCCATCCATATGCTGTCTACAAGAGAATCCTGACTCCAGATTGAATGTTAAGTGGTGGAGAACCATTTGTCATGCTAATGAACATCAAAATAAAGATATGGTAGCAATCCTTATATCAGGCAAATTGGATTTTTAAACCAAAAGCTGTAGGAAGGGATGAAGAGGGACACTATATCATACTCATATTTAAAGGGTCTCTCCAACAAGAAGATCTAACAATTATAAGTATTTATGCTCCTAACTTAGGAGCAGCCAAATATATATATATATATACACATATGTATATGTATATATATAATTATGTATTAACATATATAATTAATGATAAAATTAATGAAAATACATGACAATGATACAATAATAGTAGGGGACTTTAAAACCCTACTCACTGCAATGAACAGATCATTAAGCAGAAGATCAACAAGGAAACAAATACTTTGAATGACACACTTGACCAAATATAACTCACAGATATATACAGGGCATTCCATCCTAAAGCAACAGAATACACATTTTTCTCAAGTACACATGGACCATTCTCCAGAATATACCATGTAATGGGTGACAAATCAGGTCTCAACTGGTACCAAAAGATTGGGATTATTCTCTATATATTATTAGATCACAGTGCTTTGAAACCTGAGCTCATTCACAAGAGGAAATTTGGAAATAACTCAAATACTTGGAGGGTAAAAAGCATCCTTCTAAAAGGAATGAATGGGTCAACCAGGAAATTAAAAAATAATTTTAAAAATTTCACGTACAAATGAAAATGAAAACACAACTGTTCAAAATCTGTGGAACACAGCAAATGTGGTTCTGAGAGGAAAGTATACAGCGATACAAGCCTTTCTTAAGAAACAAGAAAAGTCTCAAATACACAACCTAGCCAGGTGTAAAAATCCTCTACACCTAAAGGAACTAGAGAGAGAACAGCCAATAAAGCCTAAACCCAGCAGGAGAAGAGAATTAATTAAGATCAGAGCAGATATAATGAAACAGAAACCAAAAGAACAGTAGAACAGATCAACAAAACTAGGAGGTTGTTTTTTGAAAGAATTAATAAGATTGATGAACCCTGGCCAAACTTATCAAAAACAAAAGAGTAAGGACCCAAATAAATAAAATTGTGAATGAAAGAGGAGAGAGAACAACAAACACCAAAGAAATACAATTATAAGAACATATTGTGAGCAATATATGCCAACAATTTAGGCAATCTGAAAGAAATAGACACATTCTTAGAGACCTTTAAACTACCAATAATGAAACCAGAAGAAATAGAAAACCTGAACACACCCATAACCATGAAGGAAATTGAAGCAATAATCAAAAATCTCCCAAAACGGGGCACCCGAGTGGCTCATTTGTTCAGCGTCTGCCTTCAGCTCAAGTCATGATCTCAGAGTCCTGGGATTGATCCCCACATTGGGCTCCCTGTTCTGAGGGAAGCGTGCTTCTCCCTCCCACACTTCCCCTGCTTGTTTCCCTCTCTCACTGTGTCTTTCTCTGTCAAATAAATAAATAAAACCTTTTTAAAAAATCTCCCAACAAAGTAGAGTCCAGGGCCAGATGGCCTCCCAGGGGAATGCTACCAAACAGTTAAAGAAGAATGAATACCTATTCTTCTGAAGCTGTTTCAAAAAAATAGAAATGGAAGGAAAACTTCCTGACTCTTTCTATGAGGCCAGCCTTACTTTGTTCCCAAAACCAGATGAAGACCCCACCAAAAAGGAGAATTACAAACCAATATCCCTGATAGACATAGAAGCAAAAATTCTTACCAAAATGCTAGCCAATAGGATCCAACAGTACATTAAAAGGATTATTCACCAGAACTATGTGGGATCTATTCTTGGGCTGCAAGCATGGTTTAACATCTGCAAATCAATCAATGTTATATATCACATTAACAAGAGAAAGGACAAGAAGATTATGATCTTCTCAATTGATGCAGAAAAAAACATTTGACAAAATAAAGCATCCTTTCTTGATTAAAACTCTCCAACAGTGTAGGGATAGAGGGAAGATACCTCAGTATCATAAGAGCCATTTTTGAAAAGCCCACAGCAGATATCATTCTCAATGGGGAAAAACTGAGAGCTTTTCCCCTAAAGTAAGGGACACGGCAGAGATGTCCACTCTCCACTCTTGTTCAACATAGAACTAGAAGTCCTCGCCTCAGCAATCAGACAACAAAAGGAAACAAAAGGCATTCAAATGTGCAAAGAAATCAAACTCTCACTCTTTGCAGATGACATGATACTTCATGTAGAAAACCCAAAAGACTCCACCCCAAAATTGCTAGAACTCAGACATCAATTCAGCAACGTGGCAGGATATAAAATCAATGCACAGAAATCAGTTGCATTTCCATACCTAACAATGAGACAGAGGAAATAGAAATTAAGGAGTGAATCCCATTTACAATTGCCCCCAAAGCCATAATATACTTAGGACTAAATCTAACGAAAGAAGTAAAGGATCTGTACTCTAAAAACTACAGAACCTTATGAAATTGAGGAAGACACAAAGTTATGGAAATGTATTCCATGCTCATGGATTTGAAGAATAAATATTGTTAAATGTCTATGCTACCTAGAACAATCTATACATTCAGTGCAGTCCCTATCAAAATACCATTGACATTTTTACAGAGCTGGACAAATAATCCTAAAATTTGTATGGAACCAGAAAAGACCCCAAATAGCCAGAGGAATATTTAAATAGAAAACCAAAGCTGGTCATCACAATGCCAAACTTTAAGATATACTACAAAGCAGTAATCATCAAGACGGTATGGTACTGACACAAATACTGGTGGGAATGCAAGCTGGTACATCCACTTTGGAAAACAGTATGGATGCTCCTCAAAAAATTGAAAATAGAGCTACCCTACAATCCAGCAATTCCATTACTAGTGATTTACCCCAAAGAGACAAACATAATGATTCAAAAGGGTACCTGCACCCCAATGTTTATATAGCAGCAATGCCCACAATAGTGAAATTATGGAAAGAACTGAGATGTTCATTGATAGATGAATGAATAAAGATGTGGTTCATACATACAATGGAATATATTACTCATCCACCAGAAAGGATGAAATCTTACCATTACATCAATGTAAATGGAAACAGAGGGTAGTATGCTGAGTGAAATAAGTCAATCAGAGAAAAATAATTATCAGATGCTTTTGTTCATATGAAGAATATAAGAAACAGCACAGAGGATAATAGGGGAAGGGAGGGAAAAATGGAATGGGAAGAAATCAGAGGGAGACAAACCATGAAAGACTCAGCTATAGTAAAGAAACAAGGTTGCTGGAGGGGTGGTGGGTTGGGAGATGGGGTAACTGGATTACTGGCATTAAGGAGTGCATGTGATACGATGAGCACTGAGAATTACTGAATTACTGAACTCTCTATCTGAAACTAAAGATGATCTATATGTTGAATAATTGAATTTAAACTTAAGGGGGAAACTGTATGGGAAGAAATAAGAGAGGTAGAAAAACTATATGAGACTCTTGGCTCTGAGAAACAAACTGAGGACTGCAGAAAGGGAGATGGGTGGGGAGATGGGGTAACGGTAATGGGCATTAAAGAGGGCAGGTGATATCATGAGCACTGGGTGATACACTCAACTAATGAATCATTGAACATTATATAAGAAGATAACAATATACTATACCTTGGCTATTGAATTTAAATAAATGTAAAAAAAAAATTAAATCACACGACTGCCCTAGCAATCCTACTACTCTGTGTCTGCCCAAGATAAAGGAAAACATATGTTCACAAAAAGGTTGGAAAGGATACTCACACTTGCAGCTTTATTTTTAAAAGCCCAATATAAGAAACAATATAAAATGTCTCTCAACAGGAGAAATATACTATTTGTAATATATACTCAGAAGTAAAAAGGAATGATCTGATAAAAAAATATAACACCATAGATAAAACTCAAAAAAGCTTATGCTGAGTAAAAGAAGCCAGACACTAGAATACATATAGTATTTTTTCATTTACATGATGACCTAGAAATAGATGAACCATTATGTGACCATCTAGATGATCTAGAAACTTGTCCAAACTGATCTAGAAAAAGGCAAAAGCATTTCATGGCAGATTGAATGAGAAAGTTGGTTGCCTCTTTTGTAGGTTTGCATTGGATTGACTGAAAAGCACAAAAGGCATTTTTCTAGATTAAAAAAAAATTCTCTATTTTGGTAAGGTATGAATTAAATGTTATGTGCAACTGTCAAAAATTGAACTGTAAACTTAGACCTGCACATTTCTCTATAAATACAATATACGTCAGCTGAAAAACTGCTGGAAGCATCAAATTGGATTTGCATTTTTCTAGTTCCCTTCCCCCTACACACCAATCACTGTGGCTGAGGGACCTGCATATTTCTCCAGACATGGGAGTTATTTGTCTGCTAGAGGACTCTTCCCAGAGCACAGAAGGTAGTGGAAGACAACTATGCATTAGATAAAATCACAGTATCCTTAGCAGTGAAAAATGCACCGAATGCAGAGAAAGAATATAATACTATCTCTGAAATACTTGAGATAAATGTTGTTTTCCATAGAGTCATCATCTTCATCCTCAACCTCCTCCTTCTCTCTGTCTCTTTTTCCACCTGCCTTCTTACCGTAAAGTAAGATAGGATGTTAATTTCTATCCCTGTTAATGTTTTACTTATTATGAGTAATATGTCAATTCTATCTACCTTATCCTCAAGCCAATTTTATAGGATATAATATTTTAGGGCTTAACTTTTAATTCACAGAAATCCACTTATGCATGTGTCTATTCCATGACTAATTTAACTCACACACAGTTTTCTTTTTAAGTTTCAATATTTTAAGTATGTCAAAATCAGAATTCATTATTTTACTTTCCTGGCTTTAAAAGAAGAAAAATCATCTATAATATACTTAAAATATTCTTCTTAGCTTATCTTATTTTCAAATGAGAATATTGCAATGCTTGACATTTTCTTGTAACATGTGACAATCTTCTTTTACAATTTTTTAATTATGTAGTTAAGACACAATGCTACATTAATTTAAGATATACAGCACAGTGATTCAGTTTCTAGATAAGTTATGCCATACTCACCCCAAGTGTAGCTACCATCTGTCACCATAGAACCCTTATTACAATATTATTGACTATGTTCCCTATGCTGTGCCTTTTATTCCCGTGACTTATTCCTTCCATAACTGGAAGCCTGTATCTCTCATTCTCTTTTACCCATTATACCCATGTTCTCAATTCCCTCTCTCTGGCAACCACCATGTTCTCTGTATTTATAGGTCTGATTCTGCTTTGTTTATTCATTATTTTCAAAAAAGTTGGGAAAACTTTTTAACTTTTTGCCTTCAATGCGGTGATGTGTAAGGCATATGAAAGTTCCAATTATAAATGCTTATAAATATTTATTATAAAATATAAGTAATTATTTTATTTCTGCTATGTGGTACTGTGGAAAGAACAATGTTATGCCTCTCCCATCTATGCACTATTGGTAAGTCACTTCCTGTCTTTATCTCCTTAATTTTATAAAATAAATAGTTTGAACTAAAATATTTTATGGTACTAAAATTGTTATGAATGTTGCTCATTATAGCTTTAGTTATATCTAAAGAATAGAGCAATGCAGAATTAGAAGTAACATTATTTTATCAGCAGGTGTATCATGCCCTACTTATCTTAATTGCTCTCATACCTCCTATTGGAGAATATATCACATTTTATGCTGTTGCTTTTTAAGTTAGAGGTCTTCCATGCAAAACTATAAGCTCTATGAAAGCAGGTACTGTATCTCTCATATTAATCACTATATCTCCCACATCAAGTGCACTACCCGGCACACAGTATGTAGGTAAGATTAGTATTTATTGCTATTACTAGATTTTAAATTATGCTCCTGTTTCTCAAAACTGCATGCAGCCATTGTGCTAATTGTGCTAAGTACTTTTAGGACTGCCATGTGTCACAGGTTCAGGAAACTACTCACATTTCATTCTATGTACTCCATATTCTACTTAAAATAAAATATTAATTTTGAACTTTAGAGTCTTCCAACACAGTGACCTTGATGAACTTTTTGTAGTTTCTCATTTAATCCTCAGTACAAACTCAAGAGTTAGATGGTAGTATTGCCTTTCACTGAAGAAAGAACTGAGGCACAGACAGGTTAATTGTGCATGATAATCCATAACCATAGAGCCAGTATGTGAACCCTGGTGCTCTGACTCTACAGCCTTCACTTTTAGCTTCTACCCATACTCAAACTTCACTTTTAGCTTCACTCTTAGCTTTTACTCCCCTCCTAATACGATTTCATGTATAAATAGATGCCTGTCTCATTTTTCACCGTCTTTAAGCATATATTATCCTTACCTATTCTACCTTTGGACACAACAAGTGAAAAGTAACAGTGTTGCTTAATTCTATCAGGAATGGGTTTCTTAACCAGCGGCTAGAGTATAACTTCACAATTTTTTCAAAGTTAATACCAATTTAATTTTCCATTTTTGGAAAAGCTAGTGTATCCTATCTGAACAATGACATGCTTGTCAGGGTTGTACATCTTCAAGATGTTTTGTTTTGTGCTTCTCCCTTTTAGCACAGAGACATGGAGGGTCAGGAATCATACAACAGTCCATTCTTGAGAACTCCACTTCCACATTTTACACACAAAGCAATTCTCATAACCATCTAAACTCCCGAATTTCTCCAAACCAATTTCTCATTAATGAAAAAAAAGTCAAGCTTCCCAATTTAAAGGGAAGATAGGGAAAAGAAAAACACACAATCCCCCTGACCAAGAAAGATATATCAAGGCAACAAAGTAATCTCTTCCTAAATTATCATGATAGATGTTTTCTACAGAAAGCATATTAGCACTCTAATGAAATAGCTGGATTCTTTCTTCTCACTCCATGTCTCATCTTATATAATGTAGAAAACAAGAGGGAGGGCATATAAAGATCCAGGGGAGTAGACACATGACTAACTTTTTCCATAGAATTGACTACTTTGCGGTAAATGTTTTACTGCAAATATTAGAGATACCAGATTGGATTGCAGCTGGACCAAGAGGTTTTTTGCCTCAGGCTTGAACTAAAGCTGGGAAAGAAACAGCTTCTACCCATTCCACTTCTCTGCTCTTCATAAACCAAAAAAGGGAGAAAGAAGACATATATTTGGAAGGATTATTTTAAAAAGTTGTCATGGATGGAAAAAGACGTTCCAAAAGGGAAAATATATTTTCTCATAGAAGCATCAAGTAAAACCTAGTTAAGCAGAAACCGTCAAGAGAAATTTTTTTTCCTTAAGCTTTTTTATTTAAACATATAATGGAAATTTTTTTAAAGAGCATTCATTTACTCATTCATTAATTTATCCATCTATTCCCTTACTATTTATTTAGCATCTGTACCAGGTTATGTGGGAAATATGGAAGTGGGCGCCAGACTGTCTCCACTCAGACAACTCACTTTCTAGTAGAATTTTTAAAGATCATGATTTTGAATGTGGCATAGTTTTGACTGGCCCACTTTCACAAGTTCATTCACTCATATTTTGGTTTAATGCCCAAAGATGCTTATTGCACACTAGGATAAATGTTGCCCTTACTGTTCAAAATTTTATAATTATACATTATAATATTATAAGCTTGGGAAAATTATAAAATGTTGACTTCCCTATACTTATTGATAACTAATAGAGTAAAAAGCTCTAAGATGTAAGGAAGAGAAGCCCTTGATCAATTTGGAATAATCAAAGAAAAGTTCCCAACACACTGAGGGGAAACTTGAATAGACTCAGAATTTGAAGTCATAGGAAGAAGGGAGAGAAGCATGGAGAGAGTCCATGTTAGAACTCATTTCAGGCATATAGTCGCACAAGAGAATCAAAGAATTTGAAGAATAACAGGTTGTCAAGGTTTTCTCAAGAGCATATTCTGTATCATTCATTAGAAAATATATTCTCTGAGCCCAGGTACTATTTCTGTCTTATTTCTTACTTAATTTCCAATAGCAGCAGAATGCCTGGCATAGCATGCCAGGCTTAATAACTGTTTGATGAGTTACAATGAAAGTGATAATGAATAGGGACAAGCAAAACTTAATAATCTTTAGTTATAGGAAAAGAAGAAATTGTGATGAACTATAAAAGCAAGATATAGAATTTTAGACTTCATGTATTAATAAGAATAAAACAAGAGGGACGCCTGGGGGGCTCAGTTGGTTAAGTGGCTGCCTTTGGCTCAGGTCATGATCCCAGCGTCCTGGGATCGAGTCCCACATCAGGCTCCTTGCTCGGCAGGGAGCCTGCTTCTCCCTCTGCCTCTGCCTACCACTCTGTCTGCCTGTGTTCGTGCTCTCTCTCTAACAAATAAATAAATTAAATCTTAAAAAAAAAAAAGAATAAAACAGGAGAGTGTCATGATATAATCAAAGTGGTCCTTTTAGAATATTAGTCAGAAGTAATGTATAAATTGTAATAGGGATAAGAATCTATAAGAAGATAAAAGAATACTGCAAATTACAGTACTTTATATGTCATTCTTATACAATGTTCTAGACTTCCCAGTCTAGAATTAATAAAAAAAATTAGAACCACACATTGAAGTTCTCCAGTTATTTCTGTAATATCATATTGGTCCAGGAATTCCTGAAGTATTTGAAATTTTGTGAATGGCTGCAATGTCTATTTTCAATGGAGAGAAGGCATATGATTTAACAGATTCTCTGGGAGACTGTTACCCCAAAAGACATGAAACATCTTTGGAAGTTAAATAAAACGTTAAAAGTAGAAAAACAAAAACAAAATAGAGAATATCCCAGTGCATCAAATATCAGCTAGAATATGATCTCCACTAATCAAACTTGCTTTTCCTTACCATAGGCAGAATTAAGCATCTTTTTCCCCTATATTTTGGATAGCTATTCATCTACAATGATTATTATAAAAGTTACCACAATTTATTTTCAGGTAGTTGCTGTTAACCTCTTCCTCATTAGACTGGACTCATGAAGAACAAGGAGTTATTTATTATCTAAGCCCAGTATCTGGCACACAGCTGATCTCCAAATCTGTCTCTTTGCTTAAGGTATTTCATTTAAATAGCCAATATTTTTTTAATGAACATTTTTATTAGCTATTAAGAGTCAGAATACCTTGTTTCTATATAGATATCATTCAGAATTTATAGGGCATTTCCACTAAAGGAAGCAAAGCTTGACAATGCTATAGTCTGTAAACACCACCGTTATCTGTAAATATTGTAGGTAAGATATCCCTTCCATCATATCTTTTGAATTGCTAATTCTCAAAACCTATATAAGGCAAAAATGCTTTGGGGAAGACACTTCACTCCATTAACAACCTGTCTTCAAAAGTCTTTTTCTTTTGTTTGTCCTTTTATGTCACATCCTTAGCACACAGTTCCAGTATTTCTTGGGACATCATTTTAGGACTTGTTTGATAGGTTATTCTCAACTCAATCCTTCAGGTTTTACCCTCAGCTTCTTTGCATTCTAGATTATACTGCCTATTTCTTTGTTTTCAATTATAATCTATAAGCTAGTAGCCTTCAAAACTATGGCCCTGACCTTAACTTTTTTCAGCTTCAAGTTTCAATAGCTTGTTGATTTATCATTTATTCTGAGAACTGTTCTTCTAGAGTCCCTTTGGTCAGTATTTCTTCCATGACAGAGCATCTTACTGAAAGCCAGACACTAGAGTCATCCTAGAATTCTCTATCACCCACATCTCCCAGGTTCCATAAGTCAAACTGAATGTTGATTTTCCTCACGAAGAGTTTGCAAATGCTCGCTGCCCCTCCTTTCCCACTATCAAGACTTAAGTCTTTTCCTTCAGGTTTTCCTTTCTCAGTGAAAGCTATCACCTACTTATGCCAAGAAATTAGGAACCGTTCTTATACTTTTCTTTCTCACACACCTAATTCTTATCAAATCCTATCAACTTTAGTTTTTTTATTCTGAATCTGTTCAGTTATTTTCATCTCTGCTAATGTGCCCCTTAATCAGCACACCCTCATTTCTCCTCCTAGAATTTGACCCCATCACACATTCCATTCTATGCACATTAGTCAAAATAATCTTCAAGAACTAAAAAAGGCTTCCTAAATAAAGAATAAAAAGAAAAACATTGGGGGAGGAGTCAAGATGGCGGAGAAGTAGCAGGCTGAGACGACATCAGGCAGCAGGAGATCAGCTAGATAGCCTATCAAACCATTCTGAACACCTACAAATCCAACAGGAGGTTGAAGAGAAGAAAAACAAGAATTCTAGAAACAGAAAATTGACCAGTTTCTAAAAGGCGCACTGAATACTGGGGCCCCTAGCTCTCGGCTCCTCTGAACCGGAGATTGGGAGGCCGCCATTTTCATTCCCGTCCTCTGGAAATCTACGGAGAGCGTTCAGGGAACAAAAGCTCCCAAAAGTGAACCTGAGAGGATTACTTAGCCCGGCCCCTGGTAAGGGCGGTGCAATTCCACCTGGGGCAAAGACACTTGAGAATCACTACAACAGGCCCCTCCCCCAGAAGATCAAAGAAATCCAGCCAAGACCAAGTACACTTAACAAGGAGAACAGCGGATTCTTATCTGGAAAAAAATGACAAGGCAGAAAAACTCACCACAAAAAAAAAAAGAACAGGAGGCAGGACCGAAGGCTAGGGACCTAATCAATACAGACATTGGTAATATGTCAGATCTGGAATTCAGGACGACGATTCTCAAGGTTCTAGCAGGTCTCGAAAAAGGCATGGAAGATATTAGAGAAACCCTATCAGGAGAAATAAAAGCCCTTTCTGGAGAAATAAAAGAACTAAAATCTAATCAAGTTGAAATAAAAAAGCTATTAATGAGGTGCAATCAAAAATGGAGGCTCTTACTGCTAGGATAAATGAGGCAGAAGAAAGAATTAGTGATATAGAAGACCAAATGACAGAGAATAAAGAAGCTGAGCAAAAGAGAGACAAACAACTACTGGACAGCGAGGGGAGAATTCGAGAGATAAGTGTTACCATAAGACGAAACAACATTAGAATAATTGGGATTCCAGAAGAAGAAGAAAGAGAAATAGGAGCAGAAGGTATACTGGAGAGGATTATTGTAGAGAATTTCCCTAATAGAGCAAGGGGAACAAGCATCAAAATCCAGGAGGTACAGAGAATACCCCTCAAAATCAATAGGAATTGGTCCACACCCCACCATCTAATAGTAAAATTTACAAGTCTTAGCGACAAAGAGAGAATCCTGAAAGCAGCACGGGACAAGAAGTCTGTAACATACAATGGTAAAAATATTAGATTGGCAGCAGACTTATCCACAGAGACCTGGCAGGCCAGAAAGAACTGGCATGATATATTCAGAGCACTAAACGAGAAAAGCATGCAGCCAAGAATACTTTTTGACAACTGACAGAATGGGAGAAGATATTTGCAAACGACATATCAGATAAAGGACTAGTATCCAAAATCTATAAAGAGCTTAGCAAACTCAACACCCAAAGAACAAATAATCCAATCAAGAAATGGGCAGAGGACATGAACAGACATTTCTGCAAAGAAGACATCCAGATGGCCAACAGACACATGAAAAAGTGCTCCACATCACTGGGCATCAGGGAAATACAAATCAAAACCACAATGAGATACCACCTCACACCAGGCAGAATGGCTAAAATGAACAAGTCAGGAAAATGACAGATGCTAGCGAGGATGTGGAGAAAGGGGAACCCTCCTACACTGTTGGTGGGAATGCAAGCTGGTGCAACCACTCTGGAAAACAGCATGGAGGTTCCTCAAAAAATTGAAAATAGAGCTACCTTATGACCCAGCAATTGCACTACTGGGTATTTACCCTAAAGATACAAGGGGCACGTGTACCCGAATGTTTATAGCAGCAATGTCCACAATAGCCAAGTTATGGAAAGAACCTAGATGTCCATCAACAGATGAATGGATACAGAAGAAGTGGTATATATATACAATGGAATACTATGCAGCCATCAAAAGAAATGAAATCTTACCATTTGCGACGACATGGATGGAACTAGAGCGTATTATGCTTAGCGAAATAAGTCAACTGGAGAAAGACAACTATCACATGATCTCCCTGATATGAGGAAGTGGAGATGCAACGGGGGTGGAGGTTATGGTGGTAGGAAAAGAAAAAAGGAAACAAGATGGGATCGGGAGGTAGACAAACCAAAAGAGACTCTTAATGTCATAAAACAAACTGAGGGGTGTGGGGGGGAGAGGGGTTGGGAGAGGGTGGTGGGGTTACATTATATGTTTAAATAAAAAAAGCTTAAAAAAAAAAAAGAAAAACATTTAGAGGAGAAAAAACAGCTTTGTTTGGGACCTAAACTAGCAATGATTTCAATGTGTGTGCTGAACAGAAGTGGGGAAAATGCTGTTATACAATAAGAAGTGGGGAGAATGACTCAAAACAAAAGGAGCAATGAGATGAGGGGTTAGTTTCCACATAGCACTGTAGTAACATAAACTTATTTACACTTTAAAACATCATTCTTGTTACTAAAATGGGAATGGAGGGGTGCCTGGGGTGGCTGAGTCAGTTAAGTTTCCAACTCTTAGTTTCAGCTCAGGTCATGATCTCAGGGTTATGAGATCAAGCGCCAGATAGAGCTCCACTCTTGGCATCGAGCTGCTTAAATCTCTCTCTCTCACTCTCCCTCTGCACCACCCTTCTAAAAATAAATAAATAAATAATAAAATTTAAAAAGGAATGGATTGTAAAGGAGGAGAGAGCAAGAAATTAAGTGAAGTTAGGTAAGAGTTGATGATATCAAAGAAAAATTATGGATGTTGAAATCAAGGAAAGCGTCTGGAATTTAGACATACTTCAGAGATTAAATAGGATTATGTGGTTGACTGAATATGATATGCAAGAGAAGAATAAAGAATGATGATTACAGTCCTGGCTTGAGCAACAGGTAGAACACTGGTGTCATTTATGGAGTAGAGATTGAGGAAAAGATTTCATAAAGAAGACATTATAAATCAAAGTTTCAGGGTTGAACACATTGAAGTTGACATGTTGTGAGACATTCAGCTGAAATGTCATAAAAGTGAAAGAAGGAATATGCCTCCCTTTCATTTTTATAACATACTGGTGCAATCTTATTATGAGGTAAACAGAAGAACTAAGAAATGTTCTAGTTAGATTCTGAGCATGTGTAGAAGTGAGAGAGTTGAGGGGAGAAATAGTTACCAAGGTAATATAGAGTAATTACCAACATAACCAAAATTTGAAGCTCAGATTTCCTCTCTTAGAAAATATTCTTTCTGGGACATCTGGATGGCTCAGTCAGTTAAGTGGTCAACTCTTGATTTCCGCTCAGGTCATGATCTCAATTTTGTGGGATCAAGCCCCACCTTTGGCTCTGTGTCAGCAGGGAGTCTGTTTGAAGATTCTTTTCTTTTTCTCCATCTCCCTCTGCCCTTTCCCCTCCACTCCTGCTCTCTCTCTCTTAAATAAATAAAATTTTCTAAAAAGAGGAAAATATTTCTCTTTACAACATGACAACACTAACAATAACAAGACGTTTCAACCAAGGTTTAGAATTCTGAGGCCTAGATAAGAGCAAATGAGTTATTCATCTTAAGTAGCTAGAAATAGTGCAAGCGATTTTGAAGGAGGACTGAAGTATTACACTTAAGCCGGGAACCTGGTGATCAGAATCAGTGAAATAATAACACATGTCACACTTAGCAAAGGAGATGAGATTATAAACAGAAAAATGAAGTTACAGTTCAGAAAGAAAAAAAAAAGTAGAAATCATATCAATGAACAGCCATAGTACATTCACTGTTACAGCTTTGAGACACACCTGTTCTCTTCCCCTCAGTCATGGCCATTTGTGAGGCTAAGGGAAACTAGAAAAAATACTGTGAAGCCTGTTCATAGCACTGTTCATAATAATTTGGGAATACCCATCAACTGAATAATCCCCATCATGTTCCTCAAGCTCACCTCAAAGGGATATATTTTGATCAAGGTTTATGTAACATATAGAAGATTCTTCATAATTCCTTGGCAAATGATTCCCTTGACATTTTAAAATACTTTGGACCTCCATAAATCACAATTTCTCAAAAGATTCTCTGTTATATATAACTTTTAAATCTAAGAGAAAATCATGTGTTCTAATCTGGTAAAGCTGTAGGATGGTATCTTGAATGAGATTACTGTTTTTTCCATTTTTACAGCCTATTGGAATCAATGGGGTAGCTTTAAAAAACATGAGTACTTGGGTTTTACCCATACAGAATCAGAATAAATCAGTGTGAGATATGCCACTATGGCTTGAAAACTCCTGACATGGACTAATGGAATAAAAGAAGAATCTGTGCAGATGTCCAGGCATTTGAGACATATTATCTTGATATTAAGTCAAACACTTTATAAGAAATAATTGTACAAGAAAGAATTTTGGAGTGTTTCTTGTTGCCTCCACTGGTGTACTATTTTCAATTTTAGAATTAAAGATCTAATTAAAGTTAAATCTTCAGGCTTGTCTTACTGTGAAGGCTGCATGATCTGGAGTGTACTAGGTCAAATTAAATAAACAAGTAAACAGATTTTAAAATGCAGATTTGAGTTCTGAGCAAGTGATGAAGGAGAAGAAGTTCTTTTATTCCATGTTTCCTTTTCCCAATGCTACACAGAGAAAAAGTTGGAAATATTTTAACTTGGCCAATATGAACAAAAAAACAAAAAAAAAGAGGTGCAAAAACAGACGAAGATTGATTTTATGCTGAAGATACTATTAAAAGACTGCCTAAAATGAGGGCTTCCTAAATCAATGTAAAAATTCAAATTATTAAATGGGTGGTTGACTTCTCAAAATGGATTACTGAAAAAAGAACGATTGGATCTACGTTGTTGTTATATAGAATCTGCAAAAACATTCAGAGACACTAATTCTTTACAAAGAGTAATGCATAAACACCTCACTTTGTCAATCCAGAGCTGCATGGAGATTTCCCCTTTTAAGACAGGAAGGGGCACCTGTAGCTTATGTGCATGCAGGACAGATGTGTATGATCATAACCACTTTTTTCCCCCCAACTGTCATATACACACAGAAATGCTTAGACTGAGTGTTACTAAAATACCCTTTCTAGGGATAATAAAATTTCCTTATATTCAAAAGTAAAGAGATTGGGGAAATATGAATAATTCAGTCAAAACACCATATTTATTTAGAACACAGGCTAAGTTATAAAGTAGAGACCACTAGATCAACAGCTATAGTACCTGAGTTCCTCTTCCTAACTA
>RCUC01109514.1:0-28228 GCA_003697995.1 Taxidea taxus jeffersonii
TTGTACCCTGCTCAAGTTTTATATGGTAGAGAAGGGACTGGAATGAAAAAAAAATATATATGTATTTAATATGTACAATACCTATAACAGCATAGTGAGATTATGGAAATATCATTTTTTCTATTATTTTGCAAATCTATTATTACAAAAATAGTTTTCCTTTGTAATCTGAAACATAGTTTATGTTAAATAGATTGTATTAAAGAATCAATTATAATTTTCTCCTGAAAATTGGTAAACATGTGGCATAAACTATATTCAGCCCAGCTTCCTAGCTGCATTTCTATAGGTAAGAAAAGAGAAAATATCACATATTCATAACTAACATTCATTGAGTCTTTACTATGTTGTAGACAATTTACTATATACCGTATATGAAATAACTAACTGAATACTTTCTATGACCCTAAAATTGAGTATTATTTTTATTATTTTCATTTTATAGGTAAGGAAGAGAGGTCAAAGAGAGGTCAAGTTTCTTGTTCAAGCTCACACAGCTAATAATACTAAAACATTTGGAGTGCTTATTAAATGCTTTGTTTTATGAGATATATGCATATTTAAAAAATTTTTTTTTAATTTCTTTATTTGACAGGTAGTGTAGTGGGGACAAGCAGACACAAGCAGGGGGAATGCCAGAGGGAGAAACAGGCTTCCCGCTGAATGGAGAGCCCGATGTGGGGCTCGATTCCAGGACCCCGACCACAACCTGAACCGAAGGCAGACACCTAACAACTGAGCCAACCAGACGCCCCAAGGCAGATGCATATTAATGCTATTTAATTCTCCTCTGAACGCTATGTGACAGATAATCATGCTGCACATTCACATGAGTAAACAGAGGGCCAGAAAGTTTTAGTAACTTGCCCAAGTTTATGCAGTTAGTAAGTGGCAAGGGATTTGAATCTGGACAATCTGGGTCCAGGTCCATGCTCCTAAACTTCGCACTCCTAAACATTAATATTCACTACATAAGCTTGTACTGTAAAACAAACGAGTTTGCTCTCTCAAACAAAGGGGTCCTTGTAGAGATTGCTTTTGAATACCAATATCAGGGACATAAAGCCTGATGAAGAGTCTGACTACTGGGTCATTGTGTGTGTTAGTGAGGTCTATGCAATTGAGTTCCATGATGGAATCTAGTTGGGTGCATCCATTCACAGCAGGGTGGGAAGACTCCTAGGAGGGCAAGGTTTGAATTACAGCAACCTGAAGACGAAGTGAGACCCTTGCCTGGAAAGTAAACATCAGAATGCTTATTCAAAAAGCAAAGCCTGGATTTGTTAGGCTCTCTTGAGAGATGCCATCATTATTAAAGGCCTTATACCAGCTGGCTTCCCGTGCACAGGAAAGCTTAATGATGCTGACAGGTCACATAAGCTTGCACTAATGGGCTCGTGTTTTATTTATTCAGGTGCCGATTTGACATTTCCCAGCCCCGATGAATCTATGGATTTGGAAATAAGTGGGTCCTCTCTATATATACCGTGATGTTATCTCCCCAAATGAAGGAAATGGGAAACAGGAAAGGCCTCGATTCCCTGCAGATAGCTCTCATGGTTTACAATGAGAATTCAAATACTACAAAAAGCATTAGGCAAAATTTAAAACACAAATCATTGGTGTTTAACATGATATATTGCAAAGAAATTTCTGGCACTAAAAGTCTCTCTTTAAGCAACACTTCCACACAGCGCCAACTAAATAATGTAACAGCATCTGGACGCCTTCTAAATCGAGTATGAAATTATGTATTTCTCCCATGACACAGATGAGACCAAAAGGCAACATTTCCTAAAATAAAAAAAGAAGGGTAAATTAAGTAGTGGCTAAGGAAGACTCTTGTGCTTTCTTCCTTTTATTTTTTAAAATAACTTTTATTATTGAAGTAAAACATACATCTAGAAGAGTGAACAAATCATGGATGTTTATTTTGGCACATTTTTACACACACCCATGTAACTACCACTTGGATCCAAAAGAGAGTGCCACCATGTTCTTGGAATCTTTGTGCCCTCTTTAAACCCTGCCTTTAAAATCAATCACTGTCCTGACTTATTTTTTAAAATTTTCATTTTAAAATATGGCACAGATACATAAGCCACATAAACTATATATAAAATAAAAAAAATAATTATAAATCAAACACTTGTAACTACCACACAGGTCAAGGGATAAAAGTTGACCAGCCACTCACTACCCTACCACATGCCCCGTCCCTCTGGCAGGAAGACAGAGATTTATTCAGGTAATAGAAAAATCATGTCCTTGCTTCCCTTTACAGTTTTCCTGCCCCATGTGTATCCTTAAACAAAAAAAGTTTAGTTCTTTCTGTTTTTTTTTTTAATATGTTATTGAGCCTGATGGTAGAGCATGTGAATCTTGGTCTTGGGGTTGTAAGTTCAAGCTCCATATTAGGTGCAGAGATTACTTAAAAGTAAAATCTTTTACAAAAAATGTTATGTAAGTCTCTTTTAATGTAAAGATCCCCCATTATCTTTTACTTGTGCATTGTATTTGTTGAAGAGATTGGATCTTTGTCCTGATAGTGTTCCCCAATATCAGATAACATGACCAAAAATTTCAAACCTGACCATTTCAAATATGATCAAGCTTATAGATCTTAATCTCAACTTATAGGCAACACAAAGGACAGAGTGAATTCTTAAAATACTTATGTTGGGGCACCTGGGTGGCTCAGTGGGTTAAAGCCTCTCCCTTTGGCTCAGGTCATGATCCCAGGGTCCTAGGATGGGGCCCCGCATCAGGGTTGGGGGGGGTCTCTGCTCAGCAGGGAGCCTGCTTCCTCCTCTCTCTGCCTGTTTCTCTGCCTACTTGTGATCTCTGTCATATAAACAAATAAAAATCTTTAAAATACTTATGTAGATGCACTCGGCAATATCCAGTGTATCATCTATCATAGGAAAGTCAGGAGAAATGCTTTATTTTTTTTCTTTACAGAAAAAAAAAGCCAGTTTAAAAAATAATGAGTTAATTCCCTATCATCCTTCAAAGGTAACCAAATTCTTTAAAAAAAATTTTTTTTTTTAAATTTACTTGATAGAGATCACAAGTAGGCAGAGAGGCAGGCAGAGAGAGGAGGAAGCAGACTCCCCGCTGAGCAGAGAGCCCAACGTGGGGCTCGATCCCAGGACCCTGAGATCATGACCTGAGGCAAAGGCAGAGGCTTAACCCACTGAGTCACCCAGGTGCCCCCAAAGGTAACCAAATTCTTAAAGCATTATTAGGAACTCACATATTTAACTTGCACTTTATTTATTTATTTGTTTTTTTAAGTAGGGCTTCACACTGGGTATGAAGTCAGGGCTTGAGCTCATGACCCTGAGATCAAGACCTGAGCTGAGACCAAGAGTCAGACACTTAACTGACTGAGCCACCCAAGCACCCCTTAACTTGCACTTTAGATGAGGTGAAAGTAATTACTTTAGAATCCCTGAAACCATGTCAACCTATTTAAGAATATAAAATATGGTTTTTATCATCTTTCTTAAATTAGTGTATTTTTTCCAGAGAGATAAATTTTCTTATTCTTGGACCACTTAAAATATTTTACTCTTTTTATCCTTACTGATGTTCATCCTG
Organism: Taxidea taxus jeffersonii; assembly: GCA_003697995.1. Lineage (NCBI taxonomy): Eukaryota > Metazoa > Chordata > Mammalia > Carnivora > Mustelidae > Taxidea > Taxidea taxus. The sequence continues at coordinate 3,604 of RCUC01109514.1, forward strand.
TCCACCTGTGGTTGGTGGAAGTTTCTTCAAGTTGCTCTTGTGTCTTTTTGATAATACTCCTGTACTCTTTGATAGCGTACTTGCTATGACAAGATACACTAGGCTTGTTTTGTATATTTCTTGCCCAAGTCCTGGAATTAATAATTTCTTCAAGAAGTTTTGACTTCTTTTAAGAGAAAATGACATTTTAAGATCACATGTTGGGGGCTAAGTGTGCTCATTGCTACTGGGTAGATCACTGTTACAGAATAGGAGAAAAATATAAAATAGAGGAGAAAACATTGTCAATTACACATATCAGATAAGGGATTAATATCTAAAGTTTGGAACAAACTCTACAATTGAAATACAACAACAGGAACGCCTGGGTGGCTCAGCTGGTTAAGCGGCTGCCTTCGGCTCAGGTCATGATCCCAGCGTCCCGGGATCGAGTCCCATATCGGGGTCCTTGCTTGGCAGGGAGCCTGCTTCTCCCTCTGCCTCTGCCTGCCACTCTGTCTGCCTGTGTTTGCTCTCTCTCTAACAAATAAATAAATAATTTTTTTTTTTTTAAAGATTTTTTATTTATTTAGTTGTCAGAGAGAGAGCAGGAGCGAGCACAGGCAGACAGAGTGGCAGGCAGAGGCAGAGGGAGAAGCAGGCTCCCCGCCGAGCAAGGAGCCCGATGTGGGACTCGATCCCAGGACGCTGGGATCATGACCTGAGCCGAAGGCAGCCGCTTAACCAACTGAGCCACCCAGGCGTCCCATAAATAAATAATCTTAAAAAAAAAAAAAAGAAATACAACAACAATAAAAACAAATAACCACACTAAAAATGGACAAAAGACTCGAATAGACATTTCTCCAAAGAAGACATACAAATGGTCAATAATCACATGAAAAGATGCTCAATGTCATTAATCATTAGAAAAATGCAACTCAAAATCACACTGAGATATCACCTCATACCCATCAGGATGGCCACCATTACAATAATGGAAACAAAAACTGTTGGTAAGGATGTGCAGAAATTAGAAACCTGTGCATTGTTGGTAGGAATATAATGTTGCCACATGGAAAACAGTATGGGAAATCCTCAGAAAATTAAAAATTGAATTCCTGTAACATTTAGTCATCCGACTTCTGACTACATATGCAAAAGAATTTAAAGTAGACTTTCAGCAAGGTATTTGCATACTTATGCTCATTGTAGCATTATTCGCAATAGTCAAGAGGTAGAAGCAACCAAAATATCCATCAACAGACAAATGGGTAAAGAAAATGTGGTCCACACAATGGAATATTAGGCAGCTTTAAAAAAGATGGAAATCCTGTCGTATGTTATAATACAGATGAACCGGGGCGCCTGGGTGGCTCAGTGGGTTAGGCCGCTGCCTTCAGCTCGGGTCGTGATCTCAGGGTCCTGGGATCGAGTCCCACATCGGGCTCTCTGCTCAGCAGGGAGCCTGCTTCCCTCTCTCTCTCTCTCTCTGCCTGCTCTCTGCCTACTTGTGATCTCTCTCCATCAAATAAATAAATAAAATCTTAAAAAAAAAATAATACAGATGAACCTTGAGGACATTAAGCTAAGTGAAATGACCCAGTTGCAAAAGGACAGATACTGTGTGATTCCACTTCTCTAATGTATCTAAAATAGTCAAAAATCACAGAAATAAAAAGTATAAAGATGATTGCCAAGGCCTGGGGAATGGTATTTATTAGTGTTTAGCAGGTTACATGTTTTAAGTATTGCAAGACATAAAAGTTCCAGAGATTTGTCCCACAACATTGTAAATATACTTAACATTACTGAACTATAGACTTAAAGATGGTTAAGAGGGCAAATTTAAGGTGTTTTTTATCACAATAAAAGTTTTTTTAAAGATTTTATTTATTCATTTGACATACAGAGACAGATCATAAATAGGCAGAGAGGCAGGCAGAGAGAGAGGGGGAAGCAGGCTCCCCACTGAGCAGAGAGCCTGATGTGGGACTTGATCCCAGGACCCGGAGATCATGACCTGAGCTGAAGGCAGAGGCTTAACCCACTGAGCCACCCAGGTACCCAATAAAAGTTTTTTTTTTGTAAGATTATTTATTTGAGAGAGAGAGAGAATGAGATAGACAAAGTATGAAAGGGGGAAGGGTCAAAGGGAGAAGCAGACTCTCCACTGAGCAAGGATCCCGATGCCGGCTCCATCCCAGAACTCCAGGATCATGACCTGAGCTGAAGGCAGTCACTTAATCAACTGAGCCACTCTGGTGCTTCATTTTTTAAAAAAAGATTTATTTGTTTATTTATTTGGGAGAGAGAAAGAAAGAATGGGAGAGACAGAGAGAGAGAGTGAGTATGGAGGGAGGGCCAAAGGGAACAATAAAAGTTTTTTTTTAATTTTATTTTTTAAAGATTTTATTTATTTATTTGACAGAGAGAGAGGTCACAAGTAGGCAGAGAGATAGGCAGAGAGAGGGGGCGAAGCAGGCTCCCTGCTGAGCAGAGAGTCTGATGTGGGGCTCAATCCCAGGACCCTGAGATCATGACCTGAGCCAAAGGCAGAGGCTTAACCCACTGAGCCACCCAGGCACCCCTTTTTAAAAGATTTTAAATCAATAAGCTAATGTTCTATTTTAAGAAACATGAAAATAAGAGCAAACTAAATTCAAAGTAGGCACATGGAAGGAAATAATAAAAATTTGAGCGGAAATAAATGAAGTAGAGAATAGAAACACAATGAGGAAAGTCAGTGAAAGAAAAGCTGGTTTTGCTTTTTAAAAGAACAACAAAATTAAAAATCTTTTAGCTACTGAATAAGAAAAAAGAGAAAAGAATCAAATATTAATTTCAGAAATCAGAGAAACATCATTACTATTGATTTTATAGGAATAAAAAGGAGTATAGAGGAATTCTATGAACAGTATGACAACGAATTAGGTCACCTAAATGAAGAGAGAATTCCTAGAAAGACATATACTACTAAAATTGACCTAAGAGGGAATACAAAATCTGAACAGAACAAGTAATGTGTTTGAATTAGTAAAAGCCAGGTCAAGATGGTTTCACTAGTAAAACCTAACAGACATAGAAAGAATAACTAACACCAATGGTTTCACAAATTTTCTCCCCCTCTCCCGCCCAAAAAAGAGGAAACTCTCATCTCATTTTGCGACTTCAGTATGGCTTGATACCAAAAGACATTATAAGAAAACTCCACAGGGTCCTGAGATGGGGGGCCCAGTGTCAGGTTCCCTGCTCAGCTGGGAGCCTACTTCTCCCTCTCCCTCTGCCCTCCCTGCTCATTCTCTCTCTCTAAATAAATAGTCTTTGAAAAAATTTTTAGGATGGCAATACTGCTCAAACTTATCTGCAGATTTAATGCAGTGACTATTCAAATGCCAATTGCTATGCATGCAGAAATTAAAAAATTGATCCTAAAATTCATATAGAATTACAACAGACCCAGCATAGTCAAAACAATCTTGAAAAAGAAGAAAAAGTTGGAAGACTTATATTTCCTGGTCTGAAAACTTATTGCAAAGCTACAATAAACAGGGCTGTGTGATTCTAGCATAAGGATAGACTTATAGTTCAGTGGGACAGAATTAAGAATCCAGAAATAAACCCTAACATTTATGGTCCATTGATTTTCAGCAAGAGTGTTAAGACATGGGGCAGTTGGGTGACTCAGTTGATGAAGCGTCTGACTCCATCTAAGCTCAGGTCTTGATCTCAAGGTCATGACTTCAGTCCCTGCATTGAGCTCCACCCTGAGCATGGAATCTGCATTAAAAAAAAAAAAAAAAAAAAAGTGCCAGGGCACTACAATGGGGGAAAGAATAGTCTTCACAACAAATGGCACTGGGACAGTCAGAAAGCCACATGAAAAAGAATGATGTTAGACTCCTACCTCATACCATACATAAAATTAACTCAAAATGGATCATAAACCTAAATGTGAAAGCTAAAATATAAAATTCTTAAGAGAAAACATAGGAGTAAATATTCATGACTTCATCTTAAACAATGTTTTCTTAGAAATGACTCCAAAATCACAAGTGATAGCATCAAAAATAGATAAGTTGGACTTTTTTAAACAATCTTTTTTTTTTCCTTGAAGGTTTGATTTATTTATTTGACAGACAGAGATCACACAAGTAGGCAGAGAGGCAGGCAGAGCCGAGAGGAGAGAAGCAGGCTCCCTGCCGAGTGGAGAGCCCGATGCGGGACTTGATCCCAGGACCCTGGGATCATGACCTGAGCCGAAGGCAGCGGCTTAATCCAGTGAGCCACCCAGGCATCCCAAAAATAGATAAGTTGGACTTTATAAGAATTTAAAATTTTGTGCTTCAGAGGACACTACCAACAAAGTGGATAGGCAGCTCAGTGCTCTGAGGTGATCTCCAATGCTTAGAACCTCAAAAGATACAGAACTTAGGGGGACAATGCCTGAGAAGTCTTCTTGCTACCCTTTCCTATTACTCAAATGTAGCCTCAACAGTTTCCATTCTATGCACTTTCTCTGCAACATGGGACATGACAAACAGGACATGTCCTTTCTGGCACCGAGGGAAAAAAATCCCTAAATGTGGGGATGCCTGGGTGGCTCAGTTGGTTAAGCAGCTGCCTTCGGCTCAGGTCATGATCCCAGCGTCCTGGGATCGAGTCCCACATTGGGCTCCTTGCTTGGCAGGGAACCTGCTTCTCCCTCTGCCTCTGCCTGCCTCTCTGTCTGCCTGTGCTCTCTCTCTCTAACAAATAATAAAAATAAAAAAATCTTAAAAAAAAATCCCTAAATGTGAAAAACCCAACTCTTGACCAGAGAAACTTTCAAGAACAGATCTTGGTCAAAAGGGGGAAATGTGAAAAGAAGTAAAGGAAATTTCATCTATTATGAAACTGGGAAATCCCAAAGGGGCAGCTCTCACACATACACACTTTCTGCAGCCTACATAACCAGCAGGAATAAGGAAGATCCCTCCTTGAATCAGCAACAATGCACTAACTCCACTTACAGCCAATGGGAAATCGCCAGGACCTCAAACTCATGTTCTTCTCAATGAACTTTTGTTCAAAACAACTCTCCTCAATTTCCTCCTAAAAGCCAATATAAGTTGACTTTTCCTTTGTTTCTTCAGACTCTATGTTTTGTCCATAGCGTGCTGGTCTCAGATTGCCGTTCCTCAGTTATTTCCAAATAAACTCATTTTGCTAATAAAATAACTGGCTAATTTGTTTTTCTAGGTTGACATTTCAATTTCTTGAATCTATAGGTTTATCTTTTTCCCCAAATTCTGATAATTTTCACCTCATTTCTCTGAATGCTTTTCTACATTTGTCTTCTTTCTCCTCTCATTCAGGATTCTAATGACATAAATGTTCAATTTTTGTTTTATTCTACAGGTCCTTTAAGCTCTGTCCTTCTTTTCCATTCTGTTTCTCTCTGTTGTTATAGACTGGTTAATTTCTATTGCTCTAAGCTCTAGTTCACTATTTCCTCTATCTCCTCCATTCTGCTATTGAGTCCTTCAGGTGAATTATTTATTTTGGTTGTTCTGAAATTTCCATTTGATTCTTTATTTCTTTGCGGTGACTTTCAATTTTCTTCAGTTGTTTTGAGTGTGTTCATAATTGCTCATTTAAGTTTTTATCATATGTACTTTAAAATCTTCACCAGGTAATTCTATTACTTCTGTCATCTTGGTATCGGCATCCATTAATTGTGTTTTTTTTCTTTCAGTTTGAGATCTTTCTGGCCCTAGATATGAAAGTGATTTTTTTCAGTTAAAACAAAGATATTTTAGGTATTATGTTATGAGACTCTGGATCTTATTTAAACCTTCTGCTCTAATTGGCTTCTTCTGGCACTGGTCTGACTAGGGAAGGAAGGAGAAGTCAACTTGTTACTACCAGATGGTAGAAGCCAAGATTCCTCACTCAGCCTCTGTAGACACATAGTGGGAGGCTCCTAATTTCTGCTGGGTGGGAATGGCAATCTGGCTCTTTTTCTTCCTTTATTGCACTGACTGTATCTTCCAGTACAGTGTTGAATAGACATTGAACAGTGGACATCCATGCCTTGTTTCTTTTAGTGGGAAAGGATTTAATCTTTATCATTAAGTAAATGTTAGCTATAAGTTTTCATAGATGTATTTTATATGAGTCTTTTCTCAAGGACCAATACACATTGTTGTTTGTTTTTGTTTTTGTTTTATAAATAATCCATTGGTTAGGGTTAGTGCTGGTCTTAGAGGATGATTTGGGGTGTAGTTGTTCTGTTTCAATTTTTGAGAAATATTTTTGTAGAATTAATATTATTTATTCTTCAAATGTTTGGTAGAATTTATCCAGAAAGCCATCTGATTTTGAAGTTTTCCTTGTACTTACATTTTTTAATGTACAAATTCATTTCCTCTAATAGATATATGGTGATTTAGTAATCTATTTCTTCTTCCTTTTTTATTTTATTTTATTTTTTTTAAAGATTTGATTTTTATTTCTATGACAGACAGAGGTCATAAGTAGGCAGAGAGGTAGGCAGAGAGAGAGGAGGGGAAGCAGGCTCCTAGCTGAGCAGAGAGCCTGATGTGGGGCTCAATCCCGGGACGCTGGGATCATGACCTGAGCCGAAGGCAGAGGCTTTAACCCACTGAGCCACTCAGGTGCCCCTCTTCTTCCTTTTTTAAAAAAGATTTTATTTATTTATTTGACAGAGAGAGAAATCACAAGTAGGCAGAGAGACAGGCAGAGAGAGAGGGAAGCAGACTCCCTGCTGAGCAGAGAGTCATGACCTGAGCTGAAGGCAAAGGCTTAACCCAATGAGCCACCCAGGTGCCCAGTAATCTATTTCTTCTTGAGTGAACTTTGGTAATTTATGCTTTTCAATAAATCTATCATGTTTGCATGAGTTTTCTTTTTTTTTTTTTTTTGCTAAGATTTTATTCATTTGAAAGAGACGCAGAGATAGCAAGAGAGAACATGAGTGGGGAGGAGAAGGAGAAACAGTCTCTCTGTTGACCAGAGAGCCCTATGTGGGGCCCAATCCCAGGACCCTGAGATCATGACCCAAGTCGAAGGCAGATGCTCAACTAACGGAGCCACCCAGGCACCCCTGAATTTTCATACTTATTTGCATACAGTTATCTGTAACATTAGCTTATTGTATTTTTGTTTTGTTTTGTTTTAGTGGGGGGAGAGGCAGTAGGAGAGGGTAAGAGAGAATCTTGAGCAGGTTCCATGCCCAGGATGGAGCCCAATGTGGGGCTCAATCTCATGACCCTGAGATCATGACTTGAGCCGAAATCAAGAGTCAGATGCTTAATCCGACTGAGCCACTCAGATGCCCCTTGTTATACTTTTAATATATGTAAAACTTATAATGGGGTCATCTCTCTCATATCTGATACTGATCATTTGTGGGTTTTTTCTCTCTCTCTCTCTCTTTGTTTTTCTGCTCAGCCTCAACCTGAGCATTATTGACATTTTGAACTGGATAATTTTGTTGTGGGGGCTTTCCTATAGGATTTTTAGCCGCATTCCTGGCCTTTCTTCACCTGCTAGATACCAGCAATTCTGAATTGTGGCACTCAGTAACGTCTTCAGACATTACCACATGTCCCTGGCAGGCAAAATCACCTCCAAATGAGAATCACCAGGTTAGAGGGTTATTGTTTTTTACTGATCTTTGCAAAATACCAGTTTTTTACTTCATTGATTCATATTGTTTTTTTAATCGTCTGCATCTCTACTTAGTATGTTCATTCTCTTCTCTTTCTGAACATACAGAATATGGTTACAATAACTGTTCTTGTACCCTTATCTGCTAATTTTAACATCTGTATAAATTCTGTGTTGACTTTTGTTGATTGATTTTCCCCCTCACCATGGGTCATATTTTCCTGTTTCTTTGCCTACACAGTAAATTTTGATTGAATTTTAGCTTCTTTTATGCTTGAAAATATTTACATTCCCATAAAAATTCTTGAGCTTTATTTTGGTATATAGTTAGGTTCCATGGACACTGTTTGATTCTTTCGGTTCCTGTTCATGAGGTAGGACCAGGGCAGTGTTTAATCTGGATCTAGCTATTTTCCACTGTGGAAGCAAGATCCTTATGAATGTCCTGCATAAAGCCCTGTGAATAATGAGGTGTTCCTGACTGGCTGTTAGGACTGGGCACTATTCTGAGCCCTGGGGGAACTGTTCTTTTTAATAATTTCAGGTCATTTTTTCTTCAGCCTGGGGTAGTTTTCTCACATGTTTATACTGATTTTCACTCTGCTAGGGATCCTCAGTGACAGCTCCCTCATCTCTCATACTCTGCGAATTGAGCAACTGTGCCCTACACTCTATATTCCAGCTCTGGGAGTCTTCCACGCCCCACTTCAGATTTCCCACCCTGGGCTGCAGCCTGGAAATTCTTCCAGGGGCATAAACTAGTCCATTGCTGTGTCCATCTTGTTTTCTGTCTCTCGGGGTACTGTTTTTGTTACCTGTTGTCCAACGTGTTCAAAGCTTTGTTTATATTTTGCCAACAATTAGTAGTTGTTTTGGTTAAGAGGTAAATCTAAAGGCTATGTAAATATATTTTAAAACTCTGAAAGTGGGGTGCCTGGGTGGCTCAGTCGGTTAAGTGTCTGCCTTTGGCTCAGGACGTGATCTCAGGATCCTGGGATGGGGTCCCACATTGGGGTCCCTGCTCAGTGGAGAGTCTGCGTCTCATTCTGCCCCTCTCTCTGCTTGTGCTTGTGCTCTCTCTCTCTGTCCAATAAATAAAAATAAAAGCTTTGAAGAAAAAACTCTGAAAGAAATATGTATGTTCTCAGAAAAATATAACTTACCAAATTCAACTTAGCAACTAGAAAACATGAAGAAATATATAGCTATTAAATAAATTAAAACATAAATCTGTGCATAAAGTAACATCAGGATCAGATAGCTTTACAGGCAATGTTTATTAATTATTCAAGGAGTAGATAATTCTAGTCTTAGACAAAATGTTCCAGAGGATAAAAAATGAAGGGATGTTCTCTACCTCATTAAATTATGCTAATATAACTTACACCAAAACCATTCAAGGACAAAATGAGAAAAGAAAGTTTTAGGCCAATCTTGTTATTGTTATGAACTCATGCACAAATTCTAAATCTAAGAAAGTATATATTTTAAAAATATTTAATCATTTCATTTTTTTGCTTCAGATTCTTAAATGATTTTGTTATTACATTTTGAATAAAACCTAAGCTTCTTATCTCAGCAGTCTTCCTCTCCTGCTGTTCTGTCCCTCTATTCTCTTTTATGGCTTTATCTTCTTCATGGTACTTATTACTTTGTGATCACTATGATCATTTATTTGTCTATCTATCTCTTACTAGTGTATATAGATCTAAGAGGAAAAGGACTTAATTTTGTTTATCACTATATTCCTAGCATCTAGAACTATGGCTGATTCATAATAAGGGTTCAATAAACATACATTGAATTAATGGATATCAGACCTTCCAAATATTTGATTTAAGATTAGATCGTTTCCTGCTATATTTTCCCTCTAAGTATATGAATAAATATTTTAGGATATTATTGTAACATAATTCAGTTAAGTGGATGATTTAACTGTGACTATTGTGATTCATTATAAACACTCACTCAATTAGAATTAAATAAGATAACCCATTCTTTTCATTTTTTTTATTAAATTTTCCAAATATATGCAATATGGAGAGAATAATAAAATAAACCACACACATTCATTATGTATATTCAATAATTATTATGATTTTGCCCTGTTGGATTAATCTATTTTTCTCTTTTCCTGAAGTCATTTAAATGTAATTAAATATGTGTCATTCTTCCATATTTTAATATAAGTCTAAAAATATGAATATATTCTTACCTAAATACAATTCCATGTTCACTTCCAGCAACATTAATAATAACATTGACCTTAATTAATTATTATTTATGTTAATAATTAATGTTAATTAATGATGATAATTATTATTCTTTGGTGACTTCTGATAACCAGAAAATAATCAGATTTTTTCAATTGTTTCAAAAATATTTTATTTTAAGATTTATTTATTTATTTGAGAGGGAGAGAGAGAGAGAAGGGAGAGGGGCAGAGGGACAAAGAGAGAGAGAGAGAGCCTCCAGCAGACTGAGTGGGGAGCCCAATGAAGGGCTTGATCCCACGGGCCTGAGATCACCATTGGAGCCAAAATCAAGAGTCGGACACCTCACTGATTGAGCCAGCCAGGTGCCTATCGAAAAGTATTTTTGTATTTGGTTCATCTGAGTTACGATCCTGAAAGAAGTCTACACATTATATTTTGTTGACTAGTGTTATTTAGTTAAAAAAATCCAGAACAATCTCCCATCATATTTTTGCATGCTATTTACTTGTTTCAGAAGCCAAGTCAGTTGTCTTGTAGAATGTCTCACCTTCTGGGTTTGTCTGATTTTCCTGGTGGTGTCATCTCACTTGTCCCTGTTTCTCTATTTCTCGTCTTTCCTGTAACCGGAAGTTAGCTCTAGAGCTTGATTAGATTCAGTTCTGCTTTCTTGGCCAGAATACTTCATAGGTGGTGCTGTGTGTTTTGTATTGGATTACAATAAGAAGCACAAAAACGTCTGTTCTACCTTTAGTGACACTACGATTGACTCTTCATTTAGATGGGTGATAGCATGGTGTGTGCTTTAAGTTTCCCATCAATTTCTTCTGTTACTCTCACTGATGTTGCTTCAGTGAATCAGATATTTCACTAGGATGCATTGTATAAATTATTGTGTTTCTTCATTCATTAGCTGAATGTTTTCTGGAAAGGAAGATGTTTCCTTATCAACTAAAGCAACTTGGTTGTCCCCAAATTAGGATAAGTGACACATTTTTCTATTTTAATTGCTGATCTCCACAATAAAAAGTTGGTGCCCTGGTTTTCCTGCTTGTGTCCCAAAGGGAAGGTTTTTGTTTTTGATGTTACCCTTGTTTGATTTTTTTCTTTTTATCATTAAGAACTTTGGGTATTTTTTTTTAAGATTTTTATTTATTTATTTGAGAGAGAGAGACTGGCAGAGGGAGAAGCAGACTCCCTGCTGAGCACAGAGCCTGATGCGGGGCTCCATCCCAGGACCCCAAGATCATGACCTGAGTTGAAATCAGACACTTAAACGACTGAGCCACCTAGGTGTCCCAGAACTGTGGGTATTTTAAAAAGTTCGATGTGTTTAAATCAATTGTTTTCACTAGCATTTTTGAGGCACAAATCATCTCATTCTTGACCCAAAGAAGTCACAAAGCTAGTTATAGTGTCCTTTGATGATGACTACTTAGTCTCATAATTTATATTTTTGAAAGCTTCCTTGTTTTTTTCTCATGAAAATCATTCTAAATTTGAGAAATGTTTGGATTGTAGATTTGTCATGAGGTTTCTTCCTTCCAAGTACACTTGGAAATTTGGACTAACTGTGAATTAAATGTTGCCAAGAAGATGTCCTTCTGGATTTCTTGTAATGACTCATTTACATATTAGCAGTAAATTGATTAATATTTCTCAATCTCTTTTCTTCTCTGTGTTAAATGTTTCATTCAGCAAATATTTATTGAATACTTAATATTTTCTATGTGTTATTATACTTGGTGAATAAACAATAATAACTGAGAAAATCAATGCTCCTGCTAAAATAAAATTTACATTATAGTAGGGGAGCCAAGAAATAAACAAGATAAATAAATGAGTATTGTAGGTTTTATAGTGACAAGTGCTAAGGAAAAAAAAAATAAACTGGAGGAGAGATATAGAAAGTATGTGTATGTGTATGGGGGTTAGTGGAGGGGTGTTAAAATTCTACATAGGGTAACCAGAGCAGGATTCAATGGGAAAGTGATATTTGATAATCTGAAGTGAGTGAAGGAACAAACCATGGGGATATCTGAGAGAAGAGCATTTAGGAATGGTAACATGGGCAAAGCTCTACAGTGGGAATATGCTTAGTGCTTTCAGGGATTAGCAAGGCCAATGTGGCTGGAACACATGATACAAGGGGTCAAGAGGTGAGTCAAGAGGCAATTGTGGGGGCAGATTGAGGTCTTCGAGATATCAACGAGAATATGTCTCACTGACCTCCAGTTACAGAGTGTCATTGACCAAGGGCCCCAGCTGCTGCATTCTGAAACCCACTGACACTTCTAGGGCAGCTCCCTTCTATAGCTAATACCAATAGTTCACTGACATTAAAGCAGACCAATTTCTGGGAGAAAATGGAGACTCTTCTGATGTGTTTCTGTGACTCATGGACTTACCAGAACTTTCTTAGATTGAATGAAGGTCTAGGATGCTTTCACATAGTCTTCCTTTCCTATCTCCTTTCCTGAGAGTCAGACTTGCTTTGTGGTCTAATAGTTATCTCAGTATCTCTCAGTTCCCTCCTCTTTTCCCCTCAAAGACATTTCTCCTAGTAAAATCTTTGCACTCTGTTTTTCCAAGATAATTTTTTATTGTGAAAAAGGATACAAATCATAATATTTACCATTTTAGCCAGTTTTAAGCATACAGTCCAGTGGTACTAAGTGTATTCACATAGTTGTGCAACCATCACCACTATCTATCATGAGAACTTCTTTCATCTTCCCAAAATGAAATTTTATACATGTTAAACAATAATGCCTTATTCTTCCCTCACCTCCCAGCCACTGACAGTCACCATTCTACCTGCTGTCTCCATACATTTGACTACTCTAGGTACCTCACATATGTGGAATTATAAAGTATTTGTCCTTTTGTGACTGGCTGCTTTCACTTAATGTAATGTCTTCAAGGTTCATCCATGTTGTAGCATGTGTAAGAATTCCATTCTTTTTTAAGGGTTGAATAATACTTTACATTTTATGTAAAGGCCACATTTTGTTTATCCACTCACCCATTGATAGATACCTGGATTGCTTCCATTTTTTGGCTATTGTGAAACTGTTGCTATGAATGGGTGAACAATCTGTATGAGTGAATCTCTGTGCAGATTCCTGCTGTCAGTTCTTTTGAGTATATACCCAGAAGAAGAATTGCTGGATCACAAGGTAAATCTATTTTATGTTTTGAGAAACAACCAAGCTGTTTTCCACAGGGACTGCACCACCAGCAATTCATAAGAGTTCTAATTTCTCAACATACTCACCAACACATGCTATTTTCTGTTTAATTACTTAATTTATTTAAGACCTTATTTTTAATTAATCTCAACACTCAATGTGGGGCTTGAACTCATGATCCCTGAGATCAAAAGTCACATACTCTACCAACTGAGCCAGCCAAGCACTCCCTGTTTAATTTTTTGATAATAGTCTTCTTAATTGCTGTAGTTAATGTCATTTTGATTTTGATTTCTATTTCCCTAATGATTAGAGATGTTGAGAAACCCATTTGGTGCTTTTTGGCAACCTGCATATCTTTTTTGGAGAAATGCTTATTTAAGTCCTTTGCCCATATTTCAATATGTTGAACAGAAATGGTGAGAGTGGGCATCCTTAACTTGTTCATGATCTTAGGAGAAAACCTTTTAGTCTTTCACCATTGCATATGACTTCTGTGGGTTTTTCCATATATAGCCTTTGTTATGTTGAGATAGTTTCCTTTTACTCTCAGTTTGGAAAAGTGTTTTTATAATTGAAAGATGTTAAATTTTTGGTATCAGTTGATAATATCAGGTGATTTCCCCCTTCATTCTATTGATGTGGTATGTTATGTTGATTTTTGTATGTTAACCATCCTTGCATTCCAGGAATATATCTAACTTGATCACATTAAACCCTTGTGTGATTTTCACTTTTCTTTTAGTTCCTCAGACTCAATAATTTCAAATGACTTATGTTCATATTCGTGGATTCTTTCTTCTGCCTGTTTGAGTCTGTTATTCAACTCCTCTAGCAAATTTTTCAATTCAGCTACTGTATTTTTCAGCTACAGAATTTCTGTTTGGTTCTTTTTTCATTCATATTTTGTTTTCTGATTTCTCTTAGGTTTTGTTTGTGTTTTCCTTGTGTCCTTTGAGCATATTTAAGGTAGTTTTTAAAAAGTCATTGTCAAGTAAGTCTGACGCCTGTTTCTTCAGTGACAGATTCTGGAGATTTGTTTTGTTCTTTTTCACGGGCAACATTTTCTTGTTTCTTTTTATTTTTTTTAAAGATTTTATTTATTTATATGTTAGAGAGAGAGAGAGCGAGCACAGGCAGACAGAGTGGCAGGCAGAGGCAGAGGGAGAAGCAGGCTCCCTGCCAAGCAAGGAGCCCGATGTGGGACTCGATCCCAGGATGCTGGAATCATGACCTGAGCCGAAGGCAGACACTTAACCAACTGAGCCACCAAGGCGTCCCAACATTTTCTTGTTTCTTTAAAGGCTTTGTGATCTTTTGTTGAAAATTGGGCTCAGAGTCACCTGGATAGCTCAGTTGGTTAAGCTTCTGACTCTTGATTTCAGCTCAGAACATGATCTCAGGATTGTGAGATAGAGCCCCACATCAGGCTCTGCACTGAGCCTCTTTTTCTCCCTCTGCCTCTCCCTGCCCACTGGCATGCTCTCTGTTATAAATAAATAAATAAATAAATAAATAAATAAATAAATAAGGAAGAAGAATAAGAAGGAAGGAAGGTTGGGATTTTGAAGAAGGAACAGCTACCTCTCCCAGACTGGCTTTTAGGGGAGGACCTTCACTCATTAGCCCAGTGTGAAGGTTTATGGTTGTCAGAAACATAAACTGGTCATGTATTTTCCTTGAGATGGGTCTCCCCTCCACTTCCATTCTTCTGTATATACACTTGCATTTAAACATTTGCTTCTTCTCAGGGTCTCAGGGTCTTAACTGTTCTATTGTATTCCTCAATTAGTGATCTGTGTTCTAGGATACTTGTAGGTCCTGCTGCACTCTTGTAATTTTCATGAACCATGTCTGCTGTTTCCTGAAGGATATTCTAGCCCAAGATCCAAACCACATTTTGCTATCTGGACTCTGAGTTAGACAATACTGAGATCAATCCCACAGGCAGCCCACATACAGTTTAAAATGTCATAAGTTCATTTTATAGACAGTGGCTGGGGACTAGGCCACCTCTTCCCCCAAGTTGCACTACACAAGGAAGAGGCGGGTACATACATCATGAAATTTCCTGCCATTTTGAATTTGGCTTTTTCTTGATTTGGCATTTGCTGCGTCCTGTAAATTCTTTGACTGATTTCTATTATTCTGATAAAGTTTTTCACTCAGTTTCTAGTTGTTTATTTAATGTTTCCATGAGGGAATAATGGTCTGGGACTTCCTCATCTGCCATTTTGCTGATAACACTCAGGGTTATCTTTGCACTTTTAATTCCATCTTGAGATCTGCTTCTCAGTGACCACAGACTAATATAGATTTGTAAGCATTGGAAAGAATTTTACTCTTTCCCTGAATGTGACTAAAGACACTAGGGGTCTGGAGCAGAGGAATGACATGATCTGACTTACATTTAGACAACATTTTCCTAACTATTCTCTTGAGAGTGGTCTGAATGGTGAAAAGGGAAAAAAATAAATAGGCCAGGTAGGAGACTGTTGCAATAGTCTAAACAAAAGATTACAATAGCTTGGACTAGGGTCACAAGTGCAGATGTTCTAAGCTTCTGAATATATTTTGTAGGTAGAGTTGATAGCGTTTATTTATAGATAGGATATCAAGGAAAAAGAAGTAACTGGGAGACTGGAATTGCCAGTGACTGAGAAAGTGGAAAGACTGTGCCAAATATCAGAAGCTCAGTGCTGACTCAATCTTAATAATTTTGAGATGTCCATGAGACTTTTATAAGTGGGAATGGATATGTGTTTAAAGTCCAGAGAAATGTCTGGGTTCGTGAAATACATTCTGAAGAGCAAAATGTGGTAATTTAAATTGGATATAATTATCCAGGGGTTGAGTATGGATAGAAAAAATAAAGAAAAAATAATTGGTCCAAGGACAGAGCATGGGAGACTCTAACATTTAGAATTCAGAGAGATGAAGAAGAACGAACAAAGGATGTTAATAAAGATAATCATGTTGAAGGCATTCACAAAAATCTTATTTATATAACTGATTTCTTTGAGAAAACTAATCTACAATAGGTCTAATAATTATAGACAAAATCTATGACTTTTTAGTATCTTCATATAGCTAATTTACAATCATTTTAGCAGTTATAGGATGAAAACATGTCAAATGAATAAATTATAAAACCACCTCTTTCCTGGACAGAGCCAGAAACCAGCATTTAAATCATCACAATGATTTGAAATTTTATATTGATGTAAATTCAATATATACTATCAATTTATTTGATTATATATATATATACACACATATGTATAATGCCATATATATATTTAGGCACCTGGGTGGCTCAGTCATTTAAGCATCCTACTCTTGATTTCTGCTCAGGTCATGATCTCAGGGTCATGGTATTGAGCCCCATGTCAGGCACTGTGTTCAGTGCAGAGTCTGCTTGTCCCTCTCCTCTGCTCCTCCCCCAACTTGTGCTCTCTCTGTCTCTAAGAAGCAAATAAATAAAATCTTTAAAAACATATACAATATGGGGCACTTGGGTGGCTTAGTCGTTAAGCATCTGCCTTTGGCTCAGGTCATGATCCCAGGGTCCTGGGATCGGGCCCCACATCAGGCTCCCTTGTTGGTGGAAGCCTGCTTCTCCCTTCCCTCTACTGTTCCCCCGCTTGTGTTCCCTCTCTCGCTGTGTCTCTTTCTGTCAAATAAATAAAATAAAATAAAATAAATAAAAAAATAAAAACATATATAATAAATGATCTTGTGGTGGGCTGTGGTAGGCAAAACTTTTTTTTTTTTTAAGATGTTATTCATTTACTTGACAGAGAGAGATCACAAATAGGCAGAGAGGCAGGCTGAGAGAGAGAGAGGAGGAAGCAGGCTCTCCGCTGAGCAGAGAGCCAGATGCGGGGCTCAATCACAGGACCCTGGGATCAGGACCTGAGCTGAAGGCAGAGGCTTTAACCCACTGAGCCACCCAGGCACCCCGGCAAAACTTTTTTAAGCAGGACACTAAAATCTTTAACCACAAAGAGAAAGGATTGGTAAATTGGCCTTATTAAAGTTAACTTCTGTTCATTAAAAGGTATCATTTCATAAAAGGAGATACCCAAAGAGCCAGTAAATATGAAAGATGGTCAAGATCATTACTCTCAGATGCCTTTATTTATTATATAGAATCAGATCACGTGGTTATGGAGTGCCAAGATCTGTAGTTGGTGTGCTGTAGACCCAGGAGAGATAAAGTTATAGTCCTAATCTGAAGTCCAAAGACCTAGAACCAGGAGAGCTGATGGTATGGCTCCAGTTCAAAAGCTGGCAGGCTTGAGACCCAGAATAAGCCAGTTTTCGGTTTGAGTCTGAAGGCAGAAAAAAAATTCATGTCCTAGTTCAAAGGCAGACACATAGAGGATTACCTGGGTGGCTCAGTTGGTTACGTCTCCGACTCTTGATCTCAGCTCAGGTCTTGATCTTAGGGTTGTGAATTCAAGTCCCGTGAGTTCACACTCCACATTGGGCTCTTTGCTCAATGTGGCAGCCTACTTAAAAAAAAAATTAGAAAAAAAAAAAAAGGCAGCCAGGTAGAGTTTCCTATTATTGAGGTTTTTATTCTACTTAGGCCTTCAGCTGATTGGATGAGGACCACACACGTGAGGGAAAGCAATCTGATTTACTCAATCTACTGATTCAAAGTTAATCTCATCCGGAAACACCATTATAGACACACCTCGAATAATGTGTGACCAGCTATCTGGGCCTCCTGTGACCCAGTCAGTTTGATACATAAAGTTAACCATCACAGTGTGTGTGTGTGTGTGTGTGTGTGTTTTACAATTAATGTAAATGCTATCTGGAATACATTTATAGAACACAGGATTTTCTCTGAAATAAAGGGCTTGCAATTTGAAGCAGATTCACATAGCTGAACGCTTCCATGTGTTGGGACAAAGAAAAACAGTGGTGAACAAATAGCAAGATCTCACTCCCAGAGTTAATGTCTCACTTACTTGTTCTGAATTGACTGATCAGATTAATCACAGATCGTGGATTTTTAAATAATCGAAATTCCATTGTAAACATGTGTTCACATAATGACTTCTCTGTGGTGTGGCTTGTAAAGGAGTCTAAGCAGGAAAGAAGCGATAGTCATTTGGAACTCTGGGCGCAAGCCCCACCGTGGACCTTTTCAAGTAGGAGGAGCACAGTTTAGGTCAGTGATAGCCAAGTGGAAAACTGCAGCAGACCTCTCATCTAGAGATTATTACACTTGATCTTAGCCAAAAGGCCGAGAGATTATTTTCCCCACTTAATAGATGAGAAATCAAATTGTGTGAATTTACCTAAGGATGCTCAGCAAGTTAATGACAGAGGCAAATATGATTTAACAGGCTGGACAAACATTCCACTATAATTTATATACTTTCCTGGCTCTGATTTAATGACTTTGACCTAACGTTCGATGAAAAATCTTGGCTTGGCAAATAATCCCTGCAGGGACTATTTCATGATGCCAATTAAAAAGTTTTTTCTGGATGACTCTTTGTCCTTCCTCTCTTAATATAACTTCTACATCAACTGCCTTGAAGAGACTCATTCAGGTTCTATGCAACTGCTCCAGGTGTTACACAGCTGTCCAAACTAATAAGCTGCAAATTCTCAGGGAGCCTACTGAGGGTGTCCCTCAGCTGAGAAGCAGCTAGAACCAACATGCCTGCAGTAAGCGTCTTGTTAATAACACTTCTTCCTGATTATAAAAGGAATATATGCTCATTGTAGAAAATTATAAAAGCACAGAGAAGATAATAACAATTACTCGTAATCCCCCAAACAGAAATCACTTCTAAAATTTCCCAGTCTTTTTTTCTATGCTTATTTTAAACATATATTGACACAAGTGTATACACATATATGGACACACTTTAATACTATAGCATATCTATGTAGTCATTTGTTTTGTTGAATACTTGAATGATTGCTGTAACTTACCAAAATGTTTACTATTTCTTGGTAATGTAGCCAATATTTTGCATAACTTTTGGGTTATGGTAGGAACAGACTGATCTTTATTATCTGCAAAAGAATAGACTGCATACAGTGACAGTCATGCCTTCACTCACTCCTTCAAAAAATCTTCACTGTGATGAGGTCTGTGCAAGGGAAGGTGAGGATGGAGTGGACGGAAATCTTCATTGGCAATCAAGTAACTTCTCTGACACTCAGTACCAAGGACATTTTAACTTAGAGTAACGTGTTATGCAAGCTGGGACATTTTAATTCAGATCAAATTGGCATACATCATATTAGTTTGAGGTGTACAACATCATGATGTGATACATGTTTAATTTGCAAAATGATCACCACAGAAAGTCTAGTTAATATCCATCACCACACATAGTTACAACTTTGTGTGTGTGATGAGAGCTTTTAAGATCTACTCTTTCAGCATCTTTCAAATATGCAACACAACATTGTTAAGTCTAGTCACCATGCTGTACCTTGCATCCCCAGATCTTGTTAACCTTATGACTGGAAGTTTGTACCTTTTGACACCTTCACCCATTTCACCCACCCCCCCCACCTCTGGCCACCTCCAATCTGTTCTCTGTATCTATGAGTTCAATTTTTATTTTTTAAAGATTCCACACATAAGTGAAATCATGTATGTACTCATTGTTTAACAAACTTTACACTATATTGTAAACTGCTTGGGTATAGAGACATTTTCTGTTTTATTCACTGTCATTCTCTGTGTCCTAAGACAATATCTAACATTTAGTAGGTGCACAATAAATATTTGTTGAATGGACAAATTAATGAATAAAACCTGTTTTTACTTAGTATAATGTTAACATTCCCCCATACTGTTAAATATTCTTTTACAATGTCTCTTAAAAAGATTTTAAGGTATAGTTTACATACATAAATTGTATGTATTTTAAGTGTTCATCTCAATAAATGTCTACTTATGTGTCATCTGTTAGCCCCACCCCATCAGTATATAGAACATTCCATCAACTCACAGGCATCCCTGAGCTCCTTCCTATTCAAGATCTCCCCATAGGTACCTCTATTCTGAGTTTTAATACCATAGATTATCTTTGCCTATTCTTGAACTTTGCATAAATGGGATAAGTTTGGAGTGCCTAGGTGGCTCAGTCAGTTAAGCATCTGACTTCAGCTTGGGTCATGATCCCAGGGTCCTGGGATCACAGTGACCCTGGGCTCCCTGCTCAGCAGGGAGTTTCCTTCTCTCTCTACCCTTTCCCTGCTCATGCTTTCTCTCTCTCTAATAAATAATATATAAATTTTTAAAAAGTGGAGTAAGGGGCGCCTGGGTGGCTCAGTGGGTTAAAGCCTCTGCCTTTGGCTGGGGTCATGGTCTCAGGATCCTGGGATTGAGCCCCGCATGGGGAGGGGGGCTCTCTGCTCAGCGAGGAGCCTGCTTCCTCCTCTCTCTCTGCCTCTCTGCCTACTTGTGATCTCTGTCTGTCAAATAAATAAATAAAACCTTTAAATAATAAAAAAATTTTAAAAATTAAAAGTGGAGTACGTTTTTATTTATTTATTTTTAAAAAGATTTTATTTATTTATTTGTCAGAGAGAGCAGGAGCAAGCACAGGCAGACAGAGTGGCAGGCAGAGGCAGAGAGAGAAGCAGGTTCCCTGCTGAGCAAGGAGCCCGATATGGGACTCCATCCCAGGACGCTGGGATCATGACCTGAGCCGAAGGCAGCCGCTTAACCAACTGAGCCACCCAGGTGTCCCTGGAGTATGTTTTTAAAAAATACTCCTCTGGATCTGCCTTTTCTCATTCAACATAATTTTATCAAAGTGTCATTCATCTTGTTGCATATATTAATTGCTCCTTCTTTTTCATCATTGCTATATAGTATTCTGCTATATACACAGTAGAATCTATATATAATAATATAATAATTATATATATATATGTGTGTGTATATATATATAATTTGTTTATTCATTCTCCTGTTGACAAACATTTGGGTTATTTCCATTTTGTAACTATTGTGAATAAAGTTGCCTTAAACATTCTTATGTAAGTCTTCTTTTTATGTTCATTTTGTCATATGTCTGTGTTTTTTTTAAAGATTTTATTTATTTATCTGACAGATGGAGATCACAAGTAGGCAGACAACCAGGCAGAGAGAGAGGAGGAAGCAGGCTCCCCGCTGAGCAGAGAGCCTGATATGGGCTGGATCCAAGGACCCTGGGATCTTGACCCGAGCCAAAGGCAGAGGCTGAGCCACCCAGGCACCTCCATATAAGTCTTTTTGAAGACTACAGTTTCATTTCTCTTGGATGCCTAGGAACACATCATAAGGTAGGTTTATGTCTAGTTTTAGTAGCCAAATCAACTTTTCAAAGTGGTCGAAGCAATTGATACTCCCTTCAGGGATGTATGAGAGCTCCAGTTCCGCCATATCCTTGCTAACATTTGGCATTTGGGGCATTAATTGTAGTCATTTTGGTAGGTATTTGCTACAGTCATTGTGGTTTTAGTGTGTACATACCTGATGAATAATGATGTTGAGTTCTTTTGTAGTTTACCACCTATGTGGCATCCTTTTCTGCAAAACACCATTTTTGTGAAGTGATGCCTTTTAGTGAGCAGTTTTTACATTAATATAATCCAATTTATCAATTCTTTTTCTTTTTTCATTAAATGTTTTAGCCTCTTGCTTACCAGGACAGTGTCCTCTTTTGCCTACCACAATGTCATGAAGCCATTCATCTATTTTCTCCTAGAAGCTTGCCTTTTTCTTTTTTTAAACCATTTATATTTAGTTCTATGATCCACCACAAACTAATTTTTGTCTGCAGTATAAGCTAAAGATCAAAGTTCATTTTTCCATATCAATATTCAATTGCTCTTATACTATTCATTGAAAAGTTCATCCTTTCTCCCACTGAACTTCACTGATACCGTTGCTGATTTACTCAGGTGGCTGTGTATGTATGAGTTTTTTCTGGACACTATTTTCTCCTCTGTTGGTCTGTTTGTTTACATCTTTGTGACATTACAGCACCATTTTTAATGGTTGCAAAGCTTTGTTTTTCCCATCATTGGACATTTAGTTTATTACCAAACTTTCTATATTATAAGCATGAATACCACTAGGAATAAGGCTTTATGCAAACCCATGACTTTTCTCATAGGGTAAATTTCAGGACTAGAATTGCTGACTCTGAAGAATGTACATATTTTAAGTTTTTCCTATATATTTTTGAAGTGCTACTTGTAAATACATCTTATTAAGTTCCTGCCAGCACAAGATGAGAGTGTGCCTTTATAGCATGACTTAAATATGTCTTATATTATCTGTCAATTTATGGTTGTGCTAGGAGCAAAATATTTCTCAGGTCTTTTTGCTGCTGTTGTTTGGAGTTGTTTGGTTACCAGTGAGTCAAGGATGAATTAGAAAAAAAATCTAAGGGCCATTTGTTTTCTACTCCTCTGAATTGTATATTCAAATCTTTTTCACTTTCTGCTGGGATGTTTAGCTATTATCTATTAGAAAGAATTCTTGGAACATTTAATATAGTAACATTTATCTGACATATTTGTCAAAACATTTTCTAGTTTTCTAAATATTTAAAACATTTTAAAATTATTATTTAACTTACAGGGTAAGTTTTAGTTTATATTTTTCAGTTTGATTAATTTCTTTCATTATAAACTTGTTTCTAGTATTGTGATGATAAAATCCTTTCTCATATGTGTGCACATACTCAGTAGAAGAAGAAAGGTTTTTTCTGGCATAACAATTTCATTTTTTTTTATATTTTGGAAAAATGTCTATTCTACCTCCACTCCTGCCTTTTCATTTCATTTTTTTAAAGGTTTTTTTTTTTTTTTTAAAGATTTTATTTATTTATTTGACAGACAGAGATCATAGGTAGGCAGAGAGGCAGGCAGAGAGAGAGGTGGAAGCAGGCTCCCTGATGAGCAGATAGCCCAATCCGGGGCTTGATTCCAGAACTCTGAGATCATGACCTGACCCTAAGGCAGAGGCTTTAACCCACTGAGCCACCCAGGCGCCCCCTGCCCTTTTATTTCTCATTGTTTATTTACCATCTCAAATTCTTCTAGTTAGCTTTATGATTTTTCCCAACTTAGTCTTTCCAAAGAACCAGGTTTTCTTATATACATTTTGTTGCCTGTTTATTTTTGTCTTACCTTTATTATTATTTTTCCTTCTATTTCCTTAGGATTTGCACTGATATTCTTTTCAAAATTGGATATTTTACTCATAATTTCAATGAATTTTCTTTCCTCAAATATGTATTTAAATGCTTTTGCCTCTGATGCTTTGTAAGCTTCATCCCACAAGTTTTATATGTATTGTTATTTTCCAATTTCCATTATTTTTTCAATTGCCCATGGATTATTTGGAGAAGTTTTTTTTACTTGCCAATATAAGCATTTGGAGGTCATCTTTTATCTGTTTCTTCTTCATGGTATTGTGGTCAAAGAATGTTGTTGATAGAATATTGGCATCACGCATCAAATTTGTAAATACAGTACGTATCCTTGGAAAGATTTTTTAGCCTCAGAAATTCATTCATATGACTTAGGGAAAATGTGTCCATTGTATTGTCCAACCTTCATTTTTAGTAATCATTTGTCTGTTGATACAGCAATTGCTTAGACATTGTATGGAACATCTTACCACAGCAGTGCATGTATTATTATTTTTTCATAATTCTGAAAAGTTTTATTTCATATACTTGGAACATATATACTGAAGTACATATATGTTTAAAATTGATAAATCTTCATTGTTCTTTTTATTACTGAGTAGTGATTAACTTTACTACTAGTAATGATTTTTTTTCCAGCAAAACCTATTTTATTTGTAACTGTAAGAGCAACGTCAATTTTCCTTTGGTTGTACTTGCCTGCTGTGTGCAGTGTTGTGCATGTGTGCATAACATATGTGTGAAAACATAGTGTGTTTTCAGTCTATTTTCTTTTAACTATTACATGCCATTATGTATTAATTATGTCTCTTATAAATAGTGCATATCTAGTGTGGATGGAAACATTTACATTATATTCATTTCACAAACATTTCTTCTGTTTTTTTAAAAAATATTTTATTTGAAATTTTAAACTTCTCGGGCCTGTCCTACTCTCCCATGCTTACTAATGGAGTCAAGCATTTAACTTTGAAATTATAAATACTTCAAACATCTGTTAAAGGAAATCCCAGATTCTGACAATAAATTATCTGTTAACCTTATATTTGGGTGATTTTTTGTTCCTAGTATCTTCCAAGTTATTTCAGAATGAATGCTGCATTAGGTGATACTAATCAGATGGTGTTTGAAACAGAACTCATTTTTCAGACACTTAAAGAGTGTGTGTAGAGGGGTGCCTGAGTGGTTCAGGCGGCCAAGTGTCTGACTCTTGGTTTCAGCTCAGGTCATGATCTCAGGGTCCTGAGATCAACCCCTCCCTCCCCCACATCAGGCTCCATGGTCAGTGTGCATCTGCTTGAGATTCTTTTCCTCTCTCTTCTCCTCCCCACACTCATACATACTCTCTCTCTAAAATAAATAAATCTTGGGG